>JBAMBQ010002173.1:0-252128 GCA_037044495.1 Stegana nigrithorax
GAGCAATCGAATGCACTTTGGGGGAAGGTTTTTAATTGTGACACCATCAATTTTGTCGAAACCTGGCGATTTTTTATTCTTAATAAGCTTTATTTCCTCTTCTACCTCTGCAATTGTGATTTTGCGAATTGGGAGGCTCATCTGACAAGGCGTGTCCAGAAAGATGTCTACTTTATTTTCTATATCTGTAACCCTGATTTCGTTTACGCAGAATGCAATTGTTGTGCGAATGCTTCAACTTTTTCTTCGTCCGATCGGTGCCATACCCCATTACTGTCTTTGATCACAGCATTTCTTCTAACTGGGCGTTTTAGATATTTGGTTGCTCTCCAAAGATTGTTTTCAAAGTTGGTAGAGAATGGGTCAAGACTTCTGAGGTATTCAGCAGTGGTCTCATTTCTTACTTCACGTAGTTTTCTTTTTAGGTCAGCCGCAGCCTTGTTAAATAATCTTTTGTCTGCTGGCCACTGGGTTTCCTGGCATCTTTTGCGTAAATTTCTTTTGTGTTCAATTAGATTCCTCACTTCTGTAGAAAGATAAAGTTGGTTTGCATGTGGCTGGTTATCAGTTGCTGGAGGCGTACATAGAAAGCCTGCTTCATGGATAGCGCTAGTTAATTTTTCGACAGCATTATCAATTTCAACACCCGTTTTTAGTGAAATATCTAGAGCGATATTTTCCTCTAGCCAGTCTTTAAATGCAGCGATATCTGTTTTTCGCGTTATAACTTTATATTTATTAGTTTGAGTCTTAAAAGCTGTGCAGCAGTATGTTACTATGAATGGCGAATGGTCAGAGCTTAGGTCAAAAATTTCAGCAATATGCAGGTGGTGTGAAGATATACCAGAATAGACAATGAAGTTCATTAGGTCAGGCATTTTGCGAGGATCCGAAGGCCAGTAAGTAGGTTTTCCTGTGGATAGTGTTGACCAGTTATTTTTGGTGATACATTTGTACAGTTCAGAGCCTTTTGGGTTTATCAGCCTAGAGCCCCACCAGGGGTGTTTGGCATTATAGTCACCACCAGCGGAAAATTGGTGATCAAGAGTTTTAAAAAATTCTTTGAAGTCAGATTGCTTGACCGAGAATCTCGGTGGGAAATATCCTGCTGTAACCATCAAATCAAAATGCATACAGTTTACCTACATACTGGCAGCTTGCATGGAATTTTTTCTAACGCTGTCCATTATTTTGAATTTAATTCGACTCTTTACAATAACAGCAGCACCTCCGTGCGCTCGACCGGAGGGTGATCTGCTCTAACGACTTCATATCCTCTGAGTTTAAAATACGATTTGCTGGTAAAGTGTGTCTCAGATATTAACATTATGTCAATATCATTCGATTTGATAAAAACTATTATTTCATTAACATGATTAGTAAGCCCGTTGGCGTTCCATATAGCAATGCGAAGGTTTACTTGCATAATTTATTAACGAGTGACATTATCATTGTCAAAAGGTTGTTGGTTAGTTCATACTGCTTTTCAAGCAGCTTTTCAATTCTGTCTAACGCACTGTTGTCTCTTGATTTTGGGCTGTTATCGAGTATTTCGGCGTAAGTTGGTTGACTATTAGAATAGGATGTGTTGTATCTATTTGGCGGAGTAAAGGTTGGCTGGGGAGCATTATGGTTTTCGTTAGTGGTTTGCTGAGTAGGTCGCGAGTAAGGTAGTTTTCTTGCAAGTATTTCTTGATATATTTTGCAGCCTTTGTAGCTAGCAGCGTGATTACCTAGGCAGTTTGCACATTTAGCTGGTAAATTTTTATCCTTCTTGGGGCAGGAGTTTGATGGATGGTTAAGCGAGCATTTGACGCACATAAATTTTTTATTGCAATACGATTTTGTATGTCCGAATTCTTGGCATCGGAAGCACTGAACGACATCATTTACCTTTCTTGGTGGTTCTATGTTAATTGAGGCATTGCCAATGTACTTTAGTTTGTAAATTTCCTTGCTTTTGTTATCAGGTTCAAGATCAATGAAAAACATGTGCAGCGGTCCTTTGGTGATACGTCTTCGAACATTATTTACACCTCTAACTTTGTATCCAAGTGCTTCTAACTCAGCTCGAATTTCATTACATGGGGTTGATGAATGCAAATTTTTAACTACTACTCTAAATGCTCGCTCATGTTTTAATTGAAAAGTGTGAAACTTAATATTATCATTTGTTAGGATTTTAATAAGTGCCCTGAAGTTTTCGATTGTCTTAACCATTACTCTAACATGTCCATCACTTTGTGACTTATAGCTAAATTCCTGCTTACTTATTTTTGAGGTGAGGTAAGTTAGCGTACCATTTATGTCATTGACGTTAGCCAAGAATATTGGCGGTGGTTTAGAGGCGTCTTCAGTGACCATATTTGCACACTTAGCAGCATCAGCAGAATCGGTGGTTGTAGCGGTGTTAGTTTCCTTGTTGTTTTCGTCTTCGTCGGCATCATCACTCAGCACTTCATAATAATTTTTGCTTTTCGATGTTCCAGGGCGAGGTTCAAGTACTGTTATTTTTCTAACGAAATTGGGCGACGTTGTAGTTGTCCGCTTTCTTGGTTGTTTTTGCCAAGCAACGGTGTCGTCATCGTCATCGCACATGTTTCGACAGTGCAGTTGTTGTTACAGCAATAGGCTTGCAGTAAATTAGAATCCCGTTATTATTGTTGTTGTAGTAATTACGAATGCACGCAGCGAAAATATAAATAGAACTTGTCACGATCACAGTCAGATGAGAAGTGACAAAAACATTTAAAAATAAAACTTTAATCAATTCTACTTCTTCAACTTCATGCATCAAATTTGATTGCTAACTAAAAGCTGTTCCAAAAGCCTATGCAGAGTCTTGTGGCAACACTGTAAGGACGCTTAGGTCTCATGCACACAAGACGTAATACGAGTATTGCAGACGTCTTAGCTACCAATTATGCCAAGAGTTTCATTAGCTTAATCGACACTTTTTATACGCAACGCCAAGAAACACATTTGATCTGAACTCTTTGGCTACTTGACACAAACGTGTCCAGGTTAAATAACGAACTGAGCAATTGACTTGTCACACTGCGTATGCCATTAGAATCTGACCTAAACAATTGACTTGCCCCACAAAAGCCACTTTATTTAATTTTTTTTTTTTTTGATTTTATTCTGATTGAGTCATTTGATTTAATTATTGTAATCCTTATGGCACAAAGCTAATCGTCGTTTACTTTTGTATGCACATATCAAAGCCAAATAGGTTTTATTTACACACAACAGTAATTTCACTTAATAAAACATGATTTCTAATAAACTGCCTATACTTTTAATACAAAGACAGCAGTATAGACGGACATGAAGACAGACATATACACTCGCTGGGTATGCATTCAATTACGAGTCAAGCGCCTTGACAAAGGATACACGTATTGTGGCATTTTCATCATGACCCATGCCATGCCCTGCCATGGCAGGTTTGCGCGCTTTATTAAAAACCGTTATGTAAATACGAGACGTGACAACACCCACAGCAAATGTGCGCGGCTGGGTGGGCAGCGACTGTAGCTGTGGGTGGCGCTGTAAAGTCGGTTAAAACACACAAACGCAAGCCACCGACGACGTCGCTGCTTTATGATTTTTGTTTGTTTTATTTAGTTTTTTTGCATATGTCAAAAAAGTAAAGTCGACAAAAAAAAAAATAAAAAAATAAGGAAAATAGACAATTTACGTGTATCGCATATTTGATTGTTCACTAATAAGCGAGGAGCACTGCCAAATGTTATGTGTACATGGACATGGAAAGACAGACAGACAGACAGCCAGATAGACAGTAGGAAAGGCGCATGCAGTGCCAGGACATAGGTACAATTAGAGCTTGTGAAAATAATTTGTCGTTACAATAATTGTATGCATACAGAATGAGTTGGGTTCTATTATATTTTGTAAACTGTCCGAGTATATAAATGGGGGACATGGTTTAAAATATTTTAGAAAATCAAAACAAATCACAGTTGGGCGTAGAACGAGTTTAGAAAATGAAATTGGTAGAATTTTACGATTTCATGCGTTTGGCATTGTTTTTTAATCGTACGGTCGGTGTGCGCTTCCACACGGGCACTCATGGCGAAGCCACCTTCTTTGATAAGTTCAATTACTTTTTTGGGCTCATTAATCTGGCGCTCTTGGTCAGCGCTGAGATCACCTATGTGCTCTTGGCCTTTATGCACAGTGAGAACTTCGTTGAGGCCACCATTGCGCTATCGTACATTGGTTTCTCCTTTGTTGGCGGTTTCAAGGTCTATCTGAATTGGCGACAGAAATTGGTCATTTCAAACTTTATGCAGAAAATGGAAGACATTTTTCCGCAGGACACCACCAAGCAGAAGGCATACAAAGCGAAACATTATTACAAACGTTGCCTGGTTGTCACGCAGAGTTTCTCGGGTCTTTACATGGTGCTCATATGGACCTACAATCTGATGTACATTGTGCAATATTCGGTGTATAAGTATTTGCTGAATTATGAGAATCTGGTGCAGCATTTGCCCTATTTGATGTTTATTCCATGGGACTATCAGAATCACTGGTCGTATTATCTACTCTATGTAATGAATGTGATTGCGGGTTACACGGCGGCAACGGGACACATATCGAGTGATCTGCTGTTGTATGCCATGTCCATGCAGATGATTATGCACTTCGATTATGTGGCACAGGCTCTGGAGAACTACGAAGTGCAGGCGGTGCGCGATGAGAATGTTGTTGAGGCAGGTGTGCGCAAGGACATGCGCTTTCTGCAGGAAATGATTGTCTATCATGAGCAATTGTTAAGGTAGGTGCTTATATGCAAAGGTCTCCTATTCGATTTCCATTCTTGCGTAACTCTTTACAGTCTCACGGACACGATGAATAATGTTTTTGGCATCTCGTTGCTCTTGAACTTCATGACGTCCTCTTGCGTTATTTGCTTTGTTGGCTTTCAGATAACCATTGGCGCTGAGCCGGAAGTGCTCTTTAAATTGACACTCTTTCTGATCTCGTCCACGGTGCAGATATTTCTCATCTGTCACTTTAGCCAGCTGCTAGTCGATGCGGTCTGTTAAACAAAGCAGATCAATTAGTCCAAGGCTACAGGAACTTGTCTCACAATAAATCTTTTCATTGTTGCATTTGCAGAGTTTTGGCATAGCAGCTGCTGCTTATAATCTGAGCTGGTTCGCCGCCGATATACGCTTCAAGAAAATGTTGGTGTTCATTTTTGAGCGCGCGCAGAAGCCGTCGCATCTAAAGGCAACCGTCTTCTTGCCAATATCACGTGGCACCATGACCGAGGTATTAAATCTGCAGTTGTTCTTTTTTCCGCTTTTCCGTTTCCTTTTTTATTATTTACAGTAAAACTAAATCTTTTGCAGATTATGCAATTGTCATATAAATTTTTTGCGCTGCTACGCACCATGTATGTGAAATGAAAGGCCAACGCAGTCGAATCCTTGCTCGTCCTATTGATTAACTGCTTACCTGTGTCATGCTTTGTTAGCTCTGCGCTAATCGTAAAAAAAAAAAACACAAAGCCAAAAAAAAAAAAAAATATAAATAAAATATGCTTTGCGCTTTTGACATTCGTATAAATGAATAAATGCACATAAAAAATTGAAAATCGTTGTAGCCATTTGTAAATCACACAAAACGTGACTAGAAATTAAACGAACAAAATGTTTATTTTTTTTGGGGATATTTCCCTTTGCTTTTGTGTGTTTTTTTAGTTTATATGAAAATGTCATAAAACTGCAAAATAAATTCCCAAAAAATAGTATATAAAAAAAAAATCAAAATATATACATTTTAATTTATGCCTTTGTTTCATTTTATTTTATTTTGTTTTTTTTTTTTATATGTTGCAGCCACAGCACTGTCGGTAGATTTTAGTTTTGAGCTTTGCGCTTTGTGGATTTTCGCTTTGTGTGCGCGCACATGCCAAGTAATCTCTCAAAATGAAAATGATTTTTACCATTGCCGCTAAACATTTAAGGTCCAGCACAATTTCTTTGCTGCTTGCTGGATTTTTTGGTTGCGTTTATATGCTATTCACACATATATATATTTTCATTTTCTACTAATATCCTTTTTTTTTTTAAGTTGCTTTGCTTTGCTCGCACACTTGAGCGCATAAATTGCTAATATTACTGCTCGCGAATCTGACGACAAACAAATCCGCATATCCCATATAACACATTATGCCTGCAGTGTATATATTTATATGTACACATGTGTATATACGTTTGTATGTATGTATGTGTTTATATGGCAATGTTACACAGAAAATGTCCAATGTAATTTCGCAGAAAAACTCATAAGCAACGTTTCGCCTGGCGCATATGGCTCGCAGCCTTTGCCATGCACGAAAATGCGTTTCTGTTGCAAAACTTGAGTGATTGCCAGCATGTTTACGAAGCGAACTATGGGAGGGGGGCAGTAGCAGCAGCAGCAGCAGCAGTGGCATGGCCAAGGAATGTCGGGCTAAAGCTTCGCTGGCTGATTGCTTGCATGTGTGCATGGCAAAGTGAGTTGTTTTGTGTAAGGCTCTGCGTGTTTGAGTGTGTCCGTGAGTGTGTGTGTGGGCACACTGTAATAGTTGCCACTTTTGCAGCCCACACTTACTGTCAGGCGTGAGCATGTGCAGAGGGTGTTGGGTAAAGCATCTGCAATGTTTTCCTAACAATTGTCGTGCATTAGTCTGTTGGCTAACAGTTGCCTGCATGCACACACACACACACACACACACACACACACACAACATACTCTAATACATGTGTGCGCCTGCATAATGAAGTTATATAAACGCGTCTGTTTTTTTTTTCACTGCATTCTTTTCAAGGATTTTCTATTTTTGAGCTTTTAATGGCATCTGCGAAAAAATGACAATGCATGCGGATTAAAGCGCAAAGAAACGACGGACTTGTGAGAAGGCTGCAAGTTGCTAGCATATGAGTTAGTCTTTAGCACAAGTTTCTTTTGTTTAACTTGTGTTCATAAACTGTCTATTTATTGTGACTAATTTTTGTAGGACACAACTTCAAAAGGGATAATAGGGATTTTCAGTATAATAACATATATTAAATTTATTAATATTTCTTATAGTTTAGTTGTGTGCATATGTCGTTTATACACTTTTATTTGTTGCCAGCCAACCAGCGGCTGCCATAAAAGAGCCAATTTGCTAACATGGAACGATGCCAGTGCAAAAGCGCTAATTGACATGGGTACAGCAACGCCAGATTTGTCTCTAGGTGCTTTTACTTTGACATAGTTCTATTAATCTCTATTCTCTTTATAAAATATTTTATTATATACAATATATTTAGGTAAAAAAAAAAAATCACAAACAAGATAAAATTAAAATTGCATTGCATACTTTTTTGTGCTTTGTATGACTTTAGTATTAAAATGCGCATTGCGTGAACCAAAAGAGAAACAAAAGAAATAAATATAAAAACAAATAACTAAAATTAAAGTGAAAAAATTTTTTTAAAAAGTTTAAACTAAAATGACTAATTGAAAGCGTTGTGACATTTGCATGCAGAAAAATGCGAGCAGGCAAATCACTTTAACTGCAGCAGCAACAAATTATTTCGATCGATTTTTTATGTTTATGCTACATTTTAATACCCACTTTGCATTGTGTATCCTTTCTTGCTTTTTTGTTCGTTATTGGTATTTCGTTTTTTCATGTTTTTTGCATTGCAACCAAAATCATTGTGGAGTTAGTTTCAATTTTTAATTTCACTTTACATATGAAATGTGCAACAAATCAAAAAAAAAAAAATAAAAGAAATGAAACGAAATGAAAATAGAATGAAAAAAAAATGAGAAGAGATAGATGAAGAGTACAGCGAGGAATTGTGAGGCAGTGTGATTGCACGTGGTGCTGCATGCCAATGCAAAATGCAGTTATCAAAATCGCTATGAACGAAATGAAGGCGAATCGTTAGCTTAGCAAGTAACCAGTAAAAAGAAGCAAACAAAAAAGAACCAAATAAAAAAAGGAATAATCTAAAAATGTTGGCAGTGTTTCGAGCTTACAATAGTCAACGTTTTTGATTCGTTTTCAATTAGCTGCCATTAAATTGAATGCAAATATTGAAACAAAACGTTGATGCTTTCAATTGCTTGGCAAACACAAATCCACAATCGAAAACGAGTTAGCCTCATGCATGTGTTAGTGCCCCCTCCACCTACTGTGGAAGCCAACGCCAGAGCACCAAACTGCCGGAGTGTCTAACAGCCAGAGTGTCAGTGTCATTGCTTGGCTGGCGGCTAACTCCATATGCAAATGGGGGACCATGCTTTAAATGATTCATTGATTGACACAGGGCACTCAGTTGTTATTTTCTCTACTGGTGCCAATGTTTGAGTTGGTCTTAAATTTTACGCGCTGCTATTAAAATTTTCTTCGATTGACTTGAGTTGGTTCACTCATTAGCACATTGTTGTGCATAGCTGTACTTACGGACATGCCGAACATGCCGAACATGCCTCATGCGCAGTTGCTGTGGCGTTGCTCATTAGCAAAGCTCATGCACATGCGATGTATCTTAGTTACACATACATACACATGAACATACATTTATGGCTTGTAATTATGCCCGCTGCTTGTATGTATAGGGATTCATGCTAAGTACATTAACATTGAATTAGCTTTGCAAAAGGCAAACAAACATAGGCACCAACCCACACACACACACACACATACACGTACACACACATGCGAACACGCGCACAATTCAAACAGACAAAATGGCGATAAATCACAAAGCTAATTGAATATTATGTGCTTCACTTATGGCCAACTGACCAGCCAGATCGGCTAACCGCCTAACCAGGCAGCTAACCCAGCCGCCACACAACCGCGCGCACACAACGCAGAAAGCATCGTGAGGCGCCGTGAAGCTGAGCAGCGTTCATCCACACAAAGTATTAGCTACATTTACCGCCATTTAATGTGCGTCTGACACACACTTTGTTACCAGAGACACACCCACACCCACACACACACAGAGTGACGGTCACTGGCGGGCATACAAAGTCATGCAGCCATTAACGTTGATTTTATGTTTATGATAACAAAATATTGGCCTTCATATGCGTATGCAGGGCGCTTGCCATAAAACTAAGCACATCTTCAAAGTAAAGTTCTGTTGCGTTGCTGGCACTATAATTATGCGTAGCAACTCATGTCTGCGGCGCTTGGGCTGTACAATTTCTGTGCCTTTGAAAATTTGGCTTTGGCCACATTTGCGCCTCGTACTCATTTGGCGTTAATGCGCGGGGCGGTCATTTCGCCACATTGCTGCACACAATTCAATGTCGTACGCTCGGCCATATTCGTACTTTCGGCAGCTCCCCGGTATTTATTTATTTTGAGTTATGGCGAGACATTTGTTAACTGCACAGAAACAAAAGAGAAAATCTGCACAAGCCACAGCTGAAAAAATAATCAATATTTCGTTTTGTGATTTGCTTGCGATTTAATGATCTGTTATTGATTTTTTATGTGTCATTAATAAGAGTTTTGCGACAGCATCAATTTTTTCTGCACATGTTCGTACATATTCTCGCCACTCACTGTCTCATATGCGCTTTATTTTATTTTTTCTGTTTTTTTTGCGGTTATTTTTTTCTGTTTTTGTTTTCTTTCAATTTGTTGTTGTTTTTTTTTTATTTTTTAACGTGTTATCTGCGGTTTAGTATGCGTCACATGCTTGATTTATTGTTTGATAAATTTTATTTGTCAAAGCAATGATTTCTTAATATTGCAGACATTACTTTTTGGCATGGCTTCACATACTTGTGCATACATACACACACACACACACACACACACAAATACTTATGTATGACAGCTTTAAGTTGTAGCATGACGCTGTTATGCATTGACAATACAACGTGCGTAAGTAAAATGATTTATGTGTATTACGCGTGGTTATTGCATTTAGTAAGTTGCGCTCTTTTCTTCTTTGCAAATAAAAAACAAGAAATAAGTAAATTCTTTTTAGAAAAACATTTAAAAACCTGCAACATCACGGCTCGGTTTTACCATAACTGAAACACATAACATACAGCGTAAGTGGAAGTGATTGCATCCCTGTTAGCCTGCTTTTAGAACCCTTCACAATACAGCAAAATATGAAATCACTTAAGCTAAATCGAGACGGAAGCTTGCCGGAAGTAGTTGACATCAAAACTTAACTTCGACAATTAAAATCAAAGTAACCTAACTTGTTTTTAACTTCCTATGTTGTCAAAATAGTTGTTTATCAAACAAAGAAATCTATAAAGACTCAATTTGCACTCCAGCATCTAAAGAATTAACACTTTCAAAAATGAATGCAGAATGGAATTTAATAAGTATAAAAAAATCATAAAAGAAAAACAAAGTCTGCTAACTAATTTTGTTTAGTATGTATTAGTGTCCATCAGAATTTTAACTCACTTTCGCTCCCCAAGTGCATTACAATGAACTCATGGCCATGGCTGCATTCTGTGCTGCGCAATTTAAGCGCAAAATGCTTTTTAAGAGACGAGTGCAGTTCAATTTAAAGCATCGCAAATGCCAAGCATCGCTGCATTTGTGAACTCGAGGCACACACATGATTGCATTGCATTTGGCTCAACTGACTGCTTAAAAACGCACACACGAAAATAGAAAAATGAAAAATGAAAAAAAGGAAAAAGAAAAGAAAAACATTTGAAGTGTCTTAAACAGTTTTACGAGCGAGCAATCAGTTAAATTTAAGTTTTGCAAAGGCAAAAGCATTTTCACGCACAACCAATACGATTTGCCTCTGCTGCTTCCCCCCTCGCCGCTCTGGCCACACTCGCCTGACTTGCTTCGCCTCGCACTCGGCACTAAGCCGAACGGTTTGCTGCTGCTAAGCCATTGGCCTGTTCTTTTATTCGATTTCAGTGGCAGTCGTTTCTTTCGCTGCTTTTCACGTTCCCCTGCTTTTTTCTGCTCAAATGTGCTAAGACTGTTTGCGAAGCGAAAAGAAAAGCAAATTGAGAGCAAGAATGCGTATGCGTATGTAAGTATGAGTACATGGCAAGTGTTGGAGTGATGAGCGGCGGCTGGGCGAGTGAATGCGGGTGCGAATGCAAGCGAAACGCAGAAGTTTTAAAGCTGCACAATAAAAATAAATGTCATAAAAGCTTAACAGACAAATGTGCAAACATAATTGAGTGCAGTTGCTGCCTGCCTGCGTGTGTGTGTGTGAGTGTCTGAGTGTGTGCATGCGCGCGTATGTTAAAATCCGTTTAATACAACGCTAAGCAATGCAACTCAACTGATTTAAAGTCTTGAAAAAAAAAAAAAAACATATAGCGTAAAAAGAAGAAAAAGGAATAACGCAAACAGATACACAATGGCGCTGATAATCGTGGATTAAAGCGCAGAAAAATCCTTGTTAAGTTGCCAAAACGCTGTTGCGCGGCTAATGAATGAAGAAACAGACTTTAATTTACGCCTTGATCAAATAATGATGATGGCCTGGCATGTTGGCTGGCAATGTGCACATGAAGTGCGTCATAATGATGCGCATTGCACATGACGTTGATTTAATTTCCTGCCGTGCAACTAATCTAACTTGTTTTACCTGTGTCTGTGTATGAGCGCTGGTGTGGTGTTGTGTGTGTGCCGGCTGACTGCTGCCAAGCAGCGCTTCCGTGCGCAAACTAAAACATAACCACAAACTGTGTAACGTATACAACCGCAGTAGCATGTAGCAAAGACAACAGCGGCAACAACAACAATAGTAATAACAATAATAACAACAACAACGAAAACAACAACGACAACGACGACAACAAATCGTACATAACCGCAAAAGTCAACGATGACTACTTGCACATCAACTTGCTCGCTCCCATGTAGGTAGGCAGGCAGGCAGGCAGGCAGCCAGGTACACCACATACCCTACACATGCCACACCTCATACGCCATAATGGCATATGGCATGCGCCACCGCAATCGCACTCACACCTGCAGACATCAATGCAAAACTTAACTTAACTTAATATGCGTACATCAAAGTTTAGCATCAAGTTTGTTGCCGCTTCCGTTTCCTGTGTGCGGCACGGAGCGCACGGAGCATTGCCATAGAGCCAAAGCCAAAGCCAAAGCTGGCAGCGCAGCAACTTAAGCAGACTTCTTCGTCTTAGCTGCGTGCTCATGCCGTTGTCTCTTAAAAAGTTTGCAGCCCACACGCGCATCCCGCACTCTCCTGCCTCACACCTGACTGCAGGCAGCAGCACTTCACATAATATTCCTGCTTCAAAAGTAATATAAGAAAAAAAAAAAAGTAACAGCTATACACCAACACATGCTCGCACGTGTATGTGTGCATGTGTGCATGTCTCATATGCTCACACACATACATGCATGTGCTGTTGCTGCTGCTGCTGCTTCTGCCTGTGCTTGAGTGTGAAAAGCAAAGCAACATTTTGTGCGAAAAATTGTGCTAACGCAATGAAATTAAAGAAATGAAAGTAGTGAAGCCAACTTATTACTTTTTTGCTTGCCACAACTTGGCTGCTTTGTATTCGCCTGAAGCAGTGCTTATGTCTCATTTACATCGCTTTCAATTCGCTTAAGCATGTTGCTTGAAAAACATATTTGCAGCCGATCCAAGTGGCTTTCGTGTGAGCTTAAATGCGAAATTGCGAAATGACATGGCAGCGCATTGAGAAGCGCTGAGCGAGCTCTGAGCAGCTGCTTCACATATTTGAGTGGTTTACTGTTGGCTTGAATGGCAGCTGAGAGCTGAGTATGGAGCTGACTGAAGAGAGTGAAGCAACTTTTAAAATGGGCATCAGTGAATCAACTCTTTTGGCTATGGCCATGCTAGATCGGCAGTTGCATGCTGGACAAGTGAACCGTTGAAAGTTGTTGGATAAAGATAAGCCACGAGTCCAGCTGCAAAGCAGAGTGCGCTGAAGTGTTAAGAGTGACCGTCTTAACTGTAAATTTTAAGCAAAACCTACAACTGCGAAATTTACTTACATTCTCAAAAAAAAATACCATGAAATTTGCAGCTTAATAGCCATTTAACAAATATTGCATTAAAACAAGCAAATGGGGCATTAAAGTGCTTAAAGTTTGAAAAAGCCACATTCATGTGAAATTTCAATACCCAAGCTCAAACATTGCCGAGTCGACTCCTGCAGTTGTTTTGTTAAGTGTCCTGCTGTTGTATTTCCTATTCCGAGAAGGAGGCTCATTTCAGCAGCAAACTGCTGTGCTTGGCTAGCCCATGTAATAAGTAATCAAAAGAATAAAAAGTTAATGTCATTGCTGTCACTTTTATGCATTGAAACAATTGATGTATGAATTTTGAAATGAAAATATTCATAGAAAATTTCGAAGCAGCAAAGAATGTGAAAGGTGTAAGGCATACGTTAGTTAGGCGCAAAGTGTTGCATACTTATGTGAGCATTTGCCAATAAAACTTGATGTTGTCAACAGTGACATAGACACGCCCACATACACACACACACAATGCACTGGCATATCTGCAGAGAGGCATGTGCTTATGCAAAAAACAGGACAAACTTCGTTGTGTAAATTAGAAAGTGTTTTGTGTGAAATTTGAAGCAATAAAAGCAACAACCAAAGTGAAAGGCGACAATTTTATTTACTGACAAAGGCCAACATGAGTCCTTGTCAATGGCACACACTTGGCACATGTGCGAGCTAGTGCCCGGCAGGACATGCAGGCTGTGAGTATCGATGCCAGGCCAAATAGTTTGCCTGCTCGCCTGCTGCTTATCAAGGAGCCCAATCTTTATAGTCTGCTTCTTTGTTGCTCTGCGTCAACATGGTGTTGTCGAAGTGTTTGCTGTTGTTGTTATTATTGTTATTGTTTTTATCATACTTGTGTGCGCTTTTGTTTAGCCTTTTTATTATGGGTAGGGTTTAATATCATTTTCGTTCCACTCCAGTTGGCATTTTAATTTAAGTTTCATTTTCAATTTAAGACTTTGCTTTCAATACTTTTCGCCTGCATCCTTGGCTCCTGTTGCTCCTGCTCCTGCTGCTGTCGCTGTTGCATACTTGCATGCCTGCCCATCGTAAACAAAAATAAATAAGAAAAAATATTAAACAAAAAGAAAAAAGTTGAAAGTTGGCCACAAGCATCTATAGCCATAACCGCGTTGCTTCACTCATTCGCGGCCATTTTAAATTTATTATTTGTATTTTGTTTGGCTTTGTTGTGGTTTTTCAACGCAATGGCGCTTCTACCGCGCTGCGCTGCAGCATCGCACGCTGTGCTTCTGTGCGCCATGCCAGTTGACAGCTGCTGCGACCCACAGCCACACACCAGCCCATTTCCCCCCTGCCACTCCCCCAATTGCAAACTGCCAACTGGGAACTGGCATTGGACAACGCGCCAAGGCTGCACTTAGGCAGCGAAGTGCGCACAGTGCGCGAGAGATGGGAGTTGTACGCATACTTATAGCGCATAGTGTGGCGCAGTGTTTCCTTCATTGTTCTGCTTGCATTTTTCATTTGTAAAAGTTTGCAAGTTTTATTTTGTATGAGTTGGCAATGCTTGCGTACACTTCTGTAGCTAATTTGGATTTGGTTTGGGTGTGTGTGTGTGTGTGTGTGTGTATGAGTGTGCTTGCCTGGCATTGGGTATTGTATAGTGGGTGTCGGATATGGGGTGTGGGGGGTGTGGGATGTTGGGCAGCGGTTTAATAAAGCTAAACTAATGCCTTGCATAATCAGTTAATGAGAAATATTTGTCGTAATGAATTTCTGTTGCGCTGCTGTTGCTCAACAAAAAGCAAACAAAAACAGAACACAAAAAAAAAAATAAATAAATAAAACAAAAAAAAAAAGAAAAAACCAAGTAAGCGAGAATATAAAGCAAAGGAATGGAAAAAACTTTAATTAAAAAGTGCGCGAGAAAGTTCATAATTCTAAGAAAGAGAATTCATTACAGCATTGTCAGTTGATCAGCGGAAGTTTGTCGTACAAGCGAAAATGAAAAAGGAGCAAATAAATTCATTTACTGCACTGCGCAGCACAAAATGTAGCCACTAAATTGTTGAAATTTACGCAACTAACTTAAAGCAAGTTACTTAACATGTTCACAGCGTTAAGCGCTTAGCTGGCAGCGACTAAATGCTGACAGTAACCTTCAACAGACAGCGGCAGCAATGGCAGCAGTGGCAGCCACAGCGACAGCGGCAGGAGTTTATACAAAACAAGGTCACTTCGCTTGAATTCTGCTGATAAAGGCAGGCAAACAGGCAGCAAAGAATGGAGAGTGGGAGGCGGAGGCAGGGAGGTTGGCAGGCTAATAGCAAAGAACCAGAACCAGAAGCAGAAGCAGTCATGCCTGCCTAAGTAGTTTATTTGCCAGAGATATGCGCACCTGTTCGGCTGCTTTACGTATTGACTCATAAATTATTGCCAAGACACATGTTTAGGTGACATGTGTTAAACAAAACGAGGGTCAAGTGTGCACAATTTGTTTGCAGATAAGCTAAGCGTTGCCACTCTGCATTTGTTTGTGTAGGTGTATTGATGTGACTGTGTGTGTGTGTGTGTGTGTGTGTGTGCGGATTGTGGTGCCATTGTGCTGCTGTCCTGTTTGTGTAAATAAATTGATTGCTCAATTAAAAAGGTTGTGATGTTTTGGAAAATGCACAACTGACATAGTCGAATGAGAAATGTTCATATATGTTTGTGTGTGTGTGTGTTATTTGGGTTTTGGTTTTTGCAAAATGCAAACTCTGCAATTATTTAAATGGCGCTAGAAGGGAAGCTTGCTTTTGTTTTAGCTTGCGGTAATTAGTTTTTGCTAGCAAATTTTATTGATTTATGTTATTAATATCGAATGAAAGCAGTTCTCAAGTGCAAGAAATTTCATTTTAAATCAACACGCAACAAGACACGAGTATGACATTGTCAAAAAGTTGTTATTATTTCTTGCCTTTAGCCAAAATACCAAAAAAAAAAAAAATTACGCAAAATAACTTAAAATTGTTTTAGGCAAATGCATGTGATTTGAAATTATTCACAACTTACAATAATGAAGACATATTCATAGTCATTACGCAAATGTGCACTTAAAAACTTGGCCGAATTTCGACATGCGCTACTCATAACTTTGGCATATTTGCAAAGTTGTAATGCATGCAATGGCCAAAGGAAATCATTGGCTGCCATCAGCATTTGCCACGTTTCACTGGCACCAATAAAATGCTGCACTGCATATATATGTATATACTCTGCATATGCATACATACATCTGCACACATATCTTGGTTAGTTTGCCGACTTGTATTGCATTTTAGACCCTTACCGAATTCACAACAATTTTTCGCACATTATGCTAAACGCGCACAACTTTTCGACCAACAGTCATTTGGCTATATGTGTGTGTATGTGTGTGTGTGTGTGTGTGTGTGTGTGTGTGTGTGTGTGTGTGTGATGTGTGTGGTGTGCGTGGCGTCAGCTGGCAAGCCTTTTGGCATATTTTATTGCGCCAAACATGTCAACACTTACCATATAACAGCAACAACAACAACAACATGTGCAGTGACAACGCTGACAACAACGTTGTCGACACTAACAACAACAACAACAACAATAGCAAATCAACATGATGAGCCAAATGCAACGCAATGCAAAATTATGTGAATTATGCGTTCATTCGTTCATGCGTTCAGTTGCCGTCTGCGCCTGCATAAATTTTCCAACTGCCAACGTGCTGATGTACACGCAGCATGATGCTGATGATGTTGCTGTTGCTGTTGCTGTTGTTGATCATCATGTTGGCGACGCTGAATGTCGTTGATGTTGCTGATAATGATGATTGTCGCGTTCTGTGCCTGCATGTAAGTGGCAAACATGTTAAATTCTCTTTTCTACATTTGCGTTTGCTTCTGCTCGTGCACTTTTGTTTTGATTTTGTTGTTGTTGTTGTTTTTATATGTTTTTTCTTTTTTTTCGGGTTGTTTTCTGTTGCTTGTTTTTTTTTTTTTTTTTCTATTTTGAGTTTTACTTTTTGCAGTGTGCCGCATATCTTGTCTAACAAATTGCATTCTGGTGTTAAACATTGCGCCCAACAGGCGCATGTCGTTTGCTGCAAGGACTGCACAGGCACATACTGCCATGTTAGACACAGGTCCTGTACATTGGTATGTAAATATGTAAGTTTTCGTTTTTGCCGCTGGTGCAGATGTTGCACGTACTCTAAGTCGTCATCGCCATCGCCAACGCCATCATCATCGTCATCGTCATTCTCATGCACATGCACATTGCCGTCGTCGTCTTCGTTGTTGTTGTTGTTGTTGTCGTCGCAGTCCTTGTCGTCGTCGTTGTCGCATTTGTTGTCAGCGTTGCTGTTGATCCATCGTGGTATGTCATAATTTATTTCGTAGTGGCTAATGGATGCGAGACTTACGTTTGACGGATTAGTATGCGCTCAGCTCAGCGGCATTTGAAGGCTTTAAGTCGGGTTTATCAAGCATCAAGGCTTCGGCAGCAAGGACTTTAAAGTTTGCTTCATTGCTGCTGCCCGCATGTCCTACGTGGCTGCATAAAAGGATTTATTGCATGTTGAAAGGGCAAGTGTTTTTATTTTTATTTTGATTTATTTATTTTATTAAGCTGACAAAGTGCAAAGCCAATTGATTCGCAAATGTTGCCATGGCAGCTAAGTCTTTTGAAAATTTATTTGAATATTTTCGGGAGTGAGATAAAGAAGGAGGTTTTCAGGCGGCTGCTGGTCAAATATTTAATTTCTGTTTTGTTTTTGTTGAGCGAGGGAGGATAGTTGTTGGGCGGGTATTTGTCTGTAGTATTTTTATGTTTTGGCTGCCAAAGTGACATGCACATGTTCAGGGATTACTTTGTACTCAAAAGAGGCACTATAATTGCTTTGAATTGCATCGAAGTAGAGTAATCTATATTGCCCTGTCTAGATACAAGACACATGTAGTTAATACAGATTTGCTTTAATTGAGAAGTTAGTAAGTTTTCAGTCGTACAGTAGTTTCAATAATCTGCGTGCAAAATTCACGTTGTCTGAAGTGAAGACCAAAAAGTCACTTGTCACAAGGTGGCACACACAGCAATTGCCCGAACGTAAGTCATGTGCAGCGAATATGCGTAACGTCACTCACTGGCAGCTTAAGCACGCTAAGCGACTTCAATCAGAATTGCCTTTGCGCAGCAGAAGCTTATAGCGGCGCTCAAGGCATGACGCGGCAATGCCGCGCCTGAAAGCACGCTACGCATTCGGTGTCCCTACTAATGCGCCAAAATTGCTTTTTGACTATGGCCTGGCGCGTGAGCAGCTGCCGCGTACTACCCAACCTGAAATGCGTGGGACCCTCAAGCGGGTGCCAAGAGAGTGCGAAAAACAGAGGATATGCAAATTTCACTGGCTGGCGAGTTGCAATTGGCACTTGTGGCAGCAAGTGTTGGTTTAGCGCGCAGTTGCCTTGATTAGGCTTTTTTTGCAATTTTTCTGTTTGTTTTTTTTGTAACACGTTTTTAATTTTATAAAATTGCATTTTTATTTGTTGATTTTGTTGGTTTATTTTTTTGTTGCTTTTTTTGATAAATTTTATTTTATTTAAATTGCGCGTTTTTTGTGCGGCCAACTAATTTGAATTTGTAATTAAACCACGTTGGCCTTTTTTATGGCGTACTAAATACAAATATTGTTATTGTTTTTGTTGTTGTAATTGTCTGCCATGGCAGCCTAATTTCATAACAAATGCCTTGGAAATTAGTGTGTAACAAAAGTGTGCGCGGGCGATGAATGTGCAGGTCAATGCAAAGGCAGGGGAGGCAACAAACAAAACGAAAAAAAGAAAACAGAGGATTAAAGGAAAAACAGAAAAGAGAAAACTACTTTGCAATGGGTTTTTCCAATAACTGAGCTTTTTAATTAAATGCAAATTTCGCATGTTTGTGTGTCAGGCAGCGCCATGCTGCATATTAAAGCAGCAAAGCTGCATTTGCCCCCTCCTCTGCTGCTGCTGTTGCTCCTCTGTTTTTTTTCCTTTTCCTTTTCTGTTTTTTTTTTTTTTTTTTTTGGTTTTGTTTTATGCTGGCATACAGTTTTTAATATTTTGCATTTGCTGTTTGGCACGCATTCAAACGCCAATCAGGCCACGCCTCAAAGTATGCAATATTCAAATCGAATTATCGCTGAATTTAATTTGCTTTGGTTCGCTTCGCTTTTGCCAGGGTTTACTGCGTATTTTGTGATTTGATTTTGAGCCTTTTGGTGCCAATTGATTTGTTTGTTTGTGGTTAGCTTCTATGCAATTGCCTCAACGTATGTGTGTAATATTTTTAGTGGTTGTTAACAAACTGCAGCAATTTTGAAAAAAATTTACAACAATTAGATTTCTGTAATTTATGATTGGATTTTGTGAACCGTCACGTAACGCTGTTGTTTGGCATTATCCTATCTGACCTACACTCTTAAGGCGGCATCTAACAATTTTTTTGATTTTTTATATAGAGTCCAGTGAATTATGTAGATCACTAATAAATAGTTTGGCATAGCTGCGAAAGTTTCATTTAATTTAATTTGGTTGATTTTACATATTAAATTCTACTTTAAATATAAAATAATTATCTGCTGTTATAATTGATTTATATGAATTTCTAATTACTAATTTGCAAACTGTTGAGCTCTTTATGCATTAAATACAAATTTGCCAAATAGTTTTTGCATGCATATACAGCGAATTGCCACTAATGAATTTTGTTTTTATATATTTACTTATTTGTTTTTGTTTTTATTTTTTTCGTTATTGTTTTTGTTGTTGGTTTGTATGTGTATTTTCGAAATTGGCAACTAAATTAATTATTTGTGGTCAACGAAATTTTGTATGCGTCAAAATTTATTCAGCAATTTCTAGAATAACATAAACTGTTGCTGCATAAATAAATTGTAAAAATAAAAAATAAATATGACAAAACTAATGTCACACAAAATGAAATTTTAATGAATATACATATATCTACGTATGTATATGTATATGAATGTGTATTTCTTTGCATGTATGTGTATATGTGTTTACTGTGCACAGAGAAAGAAATTAATTAGTCAAATAGCTGCGTGTAAATGCTTATGCAGCAGATAAATATTTATATTTAAGTTTAATTGACCTGTAGGCATTGAATAAATAAAATAATAAAAATAAGAACTATATCAGATTCAATTTTAATATTCTGAAACTTACAAAAATGTTTCTTAATAGGCAAAGTTTAATTAAGGCAAAATAGTGTGCTTTTGGAAAAGCAAAAAATAAAATGAAAAAAAAAGATTATTTGTTGAATAATATTGAACTGAAACTATTGAAAATGTGAGCCTTGTTGCATATTTAAATATTTTTGCCCCGTGTACCAAAAGGTCCAAGAGAGGCCAGCAAAGGCAGAAGGCATGTCTATGCATTTACGCATTTAGTTACATGCACAAATATTTACAACAGATTATTACAGTTTAGTTATTAATATCGTGGCTAAATACATGTAAATAACTATAAATCGAAAATTAAACAAACACACCAACACACATACCCACACACACATACATAGATGTACAAACATATAAAAGAGCTGGCGCCCGCATTGCGTTTGAATGCACATCGCCACTCGCGCAATCGCGCGCACATAAACCCGCATGTACGCACAGTCGCAGGCATAAACGCCACAAAGCTCAACGCTAAGCGTCCCCACGCAGGGATGAATGCGTACTTAAATGCAACAAAACCATAATCGCGCTTGATTAAAATTGCCACATGCAATAAAATATTGAAATTGTCTGCATGAATATTCCTGCGCTTATTTGCCACTCCATGTGTCTGTCTGTCTGTTCGTCTGCCCGTGTATATGTGTATAAAAGCATGAATGCAAATTCTAATAGCACAAAATAGTTTGAAAATTAGTTTCTCGATATTTTTATTAGTAAGCAAAATTATTTTGTAATTTTAGTTTGTTTTTGGTTTTTTTTTCTATTTTTTGTATTTTAATGTTTGTTTTATCGTTATCAAAATCAATCGCAAATAGAAGTATTTTGTTGCAGCTAAACAGCCAAACAAAGTGCTCATGTAAATATGCATTTCGGTTTAAATATTTGCAAAATGCATAAAAGCAATGAAATCATTATTGCAGGTGTTAAGCATTAAATTCAAATTCTGTAATTCGCCAAACGCAATGAAATTCAATACAGATGCTAAAATAAAAACAAAAAACAAATAAGAGAAATGTTTATTAAATGTGAAATCCACTTAACACTGCGTATACGCAATATTAATTTCGCTGCAGGTGACAAGTAAAATGTTGCTATTGTTGTAGTTGTTGTTATTGTTGTTGTAAGTGTTTAAACTATGCGTTTATTTAATGTAATTTAGTTTTTTTGATGTTATCGACTACGTTCGGTTGGCATGTAAAGATGATTTATGCCAGATTAGCCATATGCTCGGCATTTGCGGCCGCTGCGCATTTACCAACCGTTAAATTTTGTTAGGTTAGACACATTTATGCAATATTTGTGAGCGAAATATCAAATACATAGGATGTTTCAATTTAAAAACAATTTTTATTTTCTATTTTTCTGCTGGGGTATCTTTTGCTGAATTTTTCGGTGCCAAACTATTATAGGTCTGTCAAATGGATTTCAATACTATAGACACATTTGAATTATCATTTAACTGTGGGCTTTTGTAATGCATGGAATATACACTGTTGATGACCATTTTTACTAAGCTGCACAAGTCGCCAATTAATTTCAGACTATTCGTATAACGAGCATAAAATGTTGGCTTTCCTATTTCTACTTATATGTGTTCGTTGCCATAAAAAAACTCATAAACTCTCTAAAAGTAAAGTACGTCAAAATGTACATAAATGGCTAACCAAGAAAAGCTCAAATGCAAATTTTTAATTATGCTGTCAGTATTTTCATATTTTTTTATTTTTTTAAATATGCAATTAGAACTGGAATTTTATTATTATTTACTCGTTTTTTTTTTTTTTTACTAGACAAATGCAAAAGTTTAACAAAAGAAATACTAGCACAAATAAATGCTAATCCAACAAAAATAAGAAATGAAAGTAACCAAGAAATGCGTATTTTAGTAATGAAAAATTCACACACAGCTTATGGAATGCGAGTATGCGTTGATCATACGCCATGTTGGCTGTCACTTTGCTGTCATGTTATATGTGCGTTGCGTATGTTGCTGCATGCGTTAAGTTACTTATTTTGTTGTAGCCTTTGTTGTTGTTGCTTTACTTGTTAGACTTGAACAGCATAGAAAATGTCATTTACAATACTCACACTGACACACACACACACACACAAACACATAACTACAGATGCACATTCGCACGCAACGAGCAACGGGCAACTCACAGCAAAGTGACATGCGAGCAAGCGAAGCCACAACTAATGCGTCTCTATGTGGCTTTTATTTGCTGCCTTTGCTTGACGCTTCTACTGTCCTTTAATTTTTTTTTTTTTTTTGTTTTTGTCGGCTTCACATTTGTTGTTTTCTTTTTTTTTTTCTGTTCGGTTTCGTGTTTGAGTTGTGTTTTCTGTTATGTTTCTGCAACGCAACCATCGTCATTTATTAATATTTTCATCATGTGTAGAGCAACGTGTACGTTGCGTACTCGTCTGAATTTGTGCGGGTGTGTTTGTATGTACACATGTGTGGTTCGTGAGAGTGTGTGTGTATTGCATTTTGTGGTGCTAACTTGAAATAATATTTTATGCTTGACAAAGAAGTGCAGAAAAAAGACAGCATATACCAAAAACAATTTCTATGTAGACCAAACTGCAATTTCGTTGTACATTTTTATAAATTTTTTACTAAAAATTCGTTGTGCTTTTTATTTTGATTAGATAATTGTTTTGACACTTGTGGTGAAGAGTTACTTGCTTGCGGCATATATTACCTAATTCCAGAAATTGTTAACATTTGCAATGTTAGAAAATATTTAAACACAAAAATAAACAATTAAATTAGATTTTCTTTTTTATAATTGGCAGCATATGCAAATCAGTGCATAGCGTTACAGTGTGCCACGTCTATTTAGTATTAGGTTCAGGAAGGCGCCTAAAATTTAATTAAATACAACGCAATTATTGCTTTCAACACGCCATCTAACAGCTCATGAAGTGTTTAGGGCACTTGGCTTATTGCATGCCAACTAAGAAGCGCATAAAAATGCATAAAAACCGTGTAACAATACACGAAGAGAGCAAAGAAGTGGAGAAAAAGAAAAATCATAACTTTAAGTAAAGCGTGGAACAATAAAAAAAAAAGGGTCAAAGTGAAATGCGCATAGAAAATAAATTTGAGTGCATAATGAGCAGAAAACAGGAAAACAATATAAAAGAGTACCATAAAGAATAGCAACAGCAACAACTACAACAACACAAACAACAAATGCAAGAACAAGCACAATGACAACAACAACAGTCACGGCAAAAACAAAAGCGTGCTAATGCCAGCCAAGTAGTGGAAAATTTTTTAATTAAAATAATGAAAATTATGCATTTACTTTTGCGGAAAATTGTTCATAAAAAATAAAAACATAAATAAACTGAAAAAGCAAAGAAGAAAATAAATGAGGTTCATAGTAAAGAGTGCCAACATAAAATAGCCATAATCGAGAGACAAATGGCGGCCGTGAAATGAATCGGCATGCAAGAACAAAGCAATCTCAATGCGAAATGAATAAGAGTAATAATGAATATAAGAGTTGAACTGAACTGGCGGGTTGCATCTGTGCATATTATTTACTGATTTGAAATTAAGTGTCTGACCGCCGCAGTTTCAAGAACAGATCAGCACAAAAGTCAGGATAAACATGAGAATCAAGTGATTCAAATAGGTTTGTAAAGAAATGCGACGTGTGGGTCTGCTGATTATTGGTTAGATCTGATCTGGAATTTTAAAAAATTAGCTGAATGTAGTGCCTAACTTAACGAATCATTATAGCTGTTTTTAGTAAGCAAACTAACGAAAAAAATAAAATAAAAAAATGAAGGACGTTTAACAAAAACTTTAAATTCTCGAATGGCGATTTATGTTTTTGCTTTCTATTCGTTTTGCTTTTCAACATAATTCATAAAAAATTTATTAATATTGACAGTTTTATGGCGCGGCGCACAGCGACAACCGACCAACGACAAGCGGCAAGCGACCAACGACCGTCTGAGCGCAGACATTTAGTGTCCAATTACGCTTAAGTGACTGCAAAGAGTTGCGCGTGGATGCGAAGAAAGCAGCGACGCAGCTTTTTGTTTGTGCTCGCTCCTCTTAATGTGCAATATATAAATGTCTATACACCCCATGCACACACACATACACACACACACACATACATAAAATCATAAGCCTTTATATAAAATACGTATAAGCAGCATGTCAACACTTTGGGTCGCCTTTAATGCGAGTGCGGCTTTTGCTGCCGATGCCGTTGCCGCTGTTGCTGTCGCGGCTGCTGTGGCTGTTGTTGCTGCTGCTGCTGCTGATGCTGCTGGCGATGCTGGACGCACGGTCTCAACTGTGGTGGCTGTTGTTGAGCTATTGTGACACTCATTATGTGCTACAGCCTGCTGTGCCTTTGTCTGCGATTGCGACTGCGACTGCGACTATGCCTGCCTGAGTGTCCTGCTCTGTGTACACACATACACATACACACACACACGCACACACACATACAATGAGTTTTCTTTAAGCTTCAACACCTTGTCGCGTGTGCTTCATGGTGAGCTGAGCTGTTATGGTTTGCTTTTGGCTTGGGCATCGCCGCCGCTTTTGTCAACGACAGCAAAGACAGCAGCATGCCCGCATAAGTCAGACTCAGCGCAGCAGGATTCGAATTTCGTTAAGCATTAAATGACACCATTATGCTGCTTAGCGACAAGGACAATGAAGTGCCAGGCGACAATAGCGCAGGAGCGTGCAAATAAACAAACCGACTGACGCAAACCGAATGCCAGCGCATGTCTCCTTGTGTGTGTGTGTGTGTGTGTGTGTGACTGGTGACGGCAAGTGAGTGTGTGAGCGACACACTTAAAGACCACAAGTGTTGTTTGTTCGTTCGTTCGTTCGTTTGTTTGTCTGCCTGTGCGGCAGGATGTGCCATGGCAACCTGTGCATGTTTGTGCCTGCGTGTTTTTCTAATTTATGAAATTAATAACATAACAAAAAGTCTGCAAATTAGGGTTGACACGCGCATAATAAACTCACTCGTACTCGCTATCAGTGCATGTGTGTGTGTGTGTGTGTGTGTGAATGCCCTTTTTTTTTTTTTGCCAAGCTGAAGTTAATTAACCGTGCTCGTGATCGCGTTCGTGTACGTGCGCGTGTCGCCACTCGATATATGAATTTGATTATGCCATGCATAAGATAGCAGACTAAAAAATGCGCAATACCTTTAAAGCTTTAAACGTTGCGCACATATATTACAATATTGAAAGCAGGAAGCTGACAAAACGAAGAAAAAAGAACACAGCAACAGCATAACGCCACAACAATGGCCAAGCAACATGACCAATCTGTGAAGTTCATAAAAGTGTCAACAACTTTGTGGCTGCTGCTGCCATTGCTGTTGCTGCTGCTGCTGCAAATGCATTTTCCTCTTTGCAACTTTACTTTGTTTTTTTTTTGTTTTATTTGATTTGCTTTTATATTTAGTTCTTCCTGTTTTTTTTTTGTGCTTTTCTATGCAACTCTATGACTAACTTGGAGTGACCGCTGATAACAAAGTAAGCGCAGACAGCGCGACAGACGCTTGGCGTGGCACTGGCCCTGCAGTGTCGTGGGTGTGGCCAAATGCAACACTAAGCTGCATCCGACTGAGCGCACAGTATTGGCAAAAAACATAAGCAAATGACGCATGGCAAGTGAACTGCCGGTGTGGGTTGTGCGCTCAGCAGCCAAAGTAGCGTCTAGCTAAGCATTTCAACGGTGACTAGACTCTGTTTCGGCTGTTGTGTAACTTTATGTAAAAATATTTACATAAATACACAACTTGTAAGTGTTGATTAGCATGCCCTGTTGCTTCATGTACCTAAATATTAAAAAATAAACAAAGTAGATGCCACTTAAAAATAGGGGGGCAAAAACCAGACATCTATCCTTATGTAACCGCACTAAATTGTTTGCAAGTTTTCTTTGTTTTACCTTTTAGTGTTTTGCATGCATGAGTTGCATTTTTTTAGTCACGACTGTTGCCAACGCATGCTGTATGCTTTGCTCTACCTTTGACATTTTGCGCATAGTTTCCAGTTTTTTTTTTTTTTATTTTACTTTTTTTTGTTTTTGTGCCTTTTGCTGCCTAGATTTGATTTTTTCTGCTTATACTAGGCAGTTTTCTGCATTTTTTTTATCTTAGCTTTGTTACACTTTTGCGATTGTAGTTGCTTTGTGTATGTGTTTTTTTTTTCTACTGCGTTATCTCGTTGCGTGTTGTGTAGTGCATATACATGTGTGTGTGCATATGTGTTGGCTTGATTTATGCAATTTTATACCCACACGCGCACACGCCGGCACACATTGCTTATGTATGCGTGCATGCTGTAGCTACTGTAACTGCTGTTGTTGTTGTTATTGTGGTAGTTGTTGTTATTGTTTTTGTATTGCAGTGTGGCTGCTCTTGTACACTTGCTGCTGAGACAAACCGCAAAAGTTGCATGTTACATGATGACACATGTTGCAATGACTCTTGTCAGCCAGCCAGGCAGCCAGAGCCAGTCAGACTGCCAGACAGCCAAGCAAGCAAGCAGGCAAGCAAGCAAGGCAACCAAGGCAACCGCCAGCCAGTGAGCGAGTGAACAAGTAAGCAAGTCAGCAGTCGAACTGCGTTAAGCTTGTTGCCTACATTGTTGTTTCATTTATTGTATTTTTTTTTTTTTCTTTCTTTTTTTTTTGTTTTCGTGTTTTCGTAAGCAGTTTGGCTACAACAGAATTTGAAAATGTTTGCATACAACTTTTAAGGACTTTCGTTTGTATTGAAGTTGGAAAAATTATTTGGGTTTGTTTATTGGATTTGATGCTATGATGAAACATGCCGCATTCAATTTATGTTCTTATTTCGGCTGACTAAAGTGGCCCTTTGTGGTGAGTAAGATATGTGAGACTTTGGCTGTTTCGAAGTAAAGCACATGCTAATTTATATTTTACGCAAAAATCAAATCGCTTTGAACATATCCAGAGTTTACTTTGATCAAAAAATACTGTGTTTGCCGAGCGCAGGAAACTTCTGCAGCAGTCAGCTGCATGATGTGGCAGCTTTTTTTTTAAACTTTTTTGCAGCTAATTATGTTTATCTCTTTCAAAACTGAAACCTGTCAAGAGCGACATTTCAAAGCATTGCGCAAATGCAGGGGAAAACTGTTGCAAGCTAGCAGGTTACAGCAAATGGCAATTGGTCTTTGCAGGTTCATTGCGCAGCTGGCTTGTGTGGCATGCTTTTTAATTTATGGCAAACTAATTAACGTTGTCAAAGCAAATCGCATGCAGCCCATACACTTGACCACAAGCAAATCAATGCCAAAGACATGTCAGCGCCAGCAGGGGGTAACTGCAATCATGTTTCCTCAGCGGACAAATGCAGCAATTGCAGCAGTGGCAGACATTTTAATTAACCAACATGAAGTGCAGCATAGAAATCAAGTAAACAGGCAAAATAACAAATTGAAAAATTTGTGGATATAAGTTAGAAATTGCATATTTAAGCAGCTTGGATTGGTCAACTTAAAGTCACATATTGGACTTGTCACATATTGGATTGGACTCACATACAAAAAATGCAAATTTAATAAAGCAATTAGAGCAAAAGTTGTGAACGCTGACGTCAACGAGTAACTAAAAAAAAAAAAGCAGCCAACTTCAGCATTGGCAATTTGAAGCGAAAATTGTCATATGTTGAGATTTATAAGCAATGATAAGAATAATATTTACAGCGCCCTAGGGTAGGCTACATATATCCTATACCATACCACACCACACCACAACAGATAGTAACAACAACAACTCAATGTGCTGCGCTAAGTATGCAGTAGATAGGAAAAGCGTAGCAATTCAAGCTGATGCTCAGTTGTTACCGCCCCGAAAATTACGTATACGCAATGTCATATGTTACAATACACACACACACACATATATACACACACGGGCATACACACATTTCCTGTTATGCTGTTTCGCCACGCTGCCACAACACCCCACCGGGCATGCATGGCCCATTGTGTGCTTGGGCAAAGTCGAGATATGGCACAACTTAATATCGAAACTGGACACTTTGATCGCAAGTTGGCGATTAGATTTCCTGCTTGTTTATATTGAGCAAGTTTGTCTGTCGCCTGCCGTGTCTGCGACGGGGCCAGCGCCATACAGCAACCGTCTGCTTGGCTAAGTATGCCCACACACAGTTGCCGTGTGTGGGGTGTCTGCTGCGATACAAAATATTATCATATAATATGCAACTAAAGTAAGTTAACCCAAAACCAAACTCAGACACGAGACAAGCTTTTCCATTATATGTATGTATGTGTAATTTTGGCAGTGAGTGTACGAAATAAAGTTCAGCGGAAGTTGCACAGATTGGTTTTTAATATTTAGCTATTTAGTTGCTCTTGGCAGGCAAATTACACTCGAGTCGAGGTTTACAAAAATTGTGAATGGCAACATCGATTACCGGCTTCGTTCAGCCGTTATCTTTGTGCTTTCTTTATTTGTTTTTTATTTCATATTTTTTTTTGGTTGACTTTTGGCTGAAGCCAGTTTGTATAGTTAAATTTTTATGCAGAGTGCATCGTCCGAGCCTAACAAAATAAGTTTATCTCACGCATATTTATTGTTCTTGTTATCTGTTTCCATTTTTCTTGCTTTTTATGTATTAATATTTTTGGCGTATATATTTATTTATATGTTTGTATGCCTTATGGCTGGAGGTATGGTAAAAATGGATCAAAGACACAAACGGGAAATTGATATGTTGAAGGAGATGCAGCAACGCTTTTAATATTCAAATATTTTACCTGCACTTATGTTGTTGTTCTTGTTGTTTTTCTGTATTTGTGAATGACATATAAAATGAATTTGTGTTTATTTTTTTATGATGAAAAAAAGTATAGAAAGTTGTAAAAAGTTAAAGAAAGAAAAAGCAGCTTTGTTTATTTCTTGCAATTGTACATGTGCATTAATTGGTTTTTTAATTGTGGCTGGGCATGAAGCTAATTAAAGATTAAAGTCTGTTGAGAAGTTATTTGAAGGATATTCCTTAAATCACTTGCGGTTGATTTAATTATTTTATGTGCTTGAGTTTGACTGCAAATATGAAACGTACATATATTTTATATCCAAAATATTATCATCATCAGAATTTTGTTGTCAAATATTTTGCATTAAACTTAAATAAAACGAAATGAAGTAAAAGTTGTGTACACATGTTTCTGTGACACTTTTAAGTGGAAAAGACACAATACCGTTGCTTGTTTGCTATAAATCACTGTTCTTAACTCACATTTATATAAATATGTATATATATATATTTATATATATTTAATATTTATTTGATGACTTTGCTTTGTGTAAAACTTTGTTTTCACTCGAAAAAGCTGATAAAATTAAAAGCCACTAATCATATCACACAAATGGATTCTATTTACTTGTAATAATCATCCTGACTCAGCTGACAATAAATTATTGAACACAAATGCTTCCGTTATTTTAAAATCCCCCAAGACTGTACATAAACGCATAGCAAAAGAGAGCGCGCAAATTAAGCAATACCCAACAGTGAGGACCAGGACGAGGACGATGACGACGACAACGACGATGAGGACAACGACTAAGGACGACCAATTGGCGCCATTTATTTACTTGTTTGTTTCAACTTCCGCTCATTGCCACCAACGTCAAAGCCAGAAAGGAAGGAAAAAAAACAAAAAAAAAAAAAATAAATGAAAAAAAAAATCAAACCAAAAGCGCATAAGCGTACTTCACGTTAAAGCAAAACAGAAACTAGAAAAAAATAACTTCTAAAACCAAGGGAAGGAGCTGCCTGCTAGGTTTGGCTTATTTTTTTTTTTTTGTTATTTAGACTAACCATTTTTGCCAAACTCCATTTGTCATCTCATTTCCAGCGTATGGCGAAGGAAAAAAATAAAAAAATAGCAAACTCGACAGTTTTTCACCAACGATATCGCATTTTTTTACATTTCGTTAATATTTTTTTATTTTTTATTTTGTTTCAGCTGGCTTTGAAAATGCCACGAAAGGGAAGCAAAATGAAAAAGTGCAAAATTTTATGTAAACGGTCACAACTGTCCATTATACGTTCTTTGTTTATATGAGTCGCAGGCAAGTCAAGTCACAAGTTTTCTTTGTGGTTATTATCCACATAAAGACACAACGCAATGAACTAAAAGCAGCGACAAGCACAACAACAAAAGCAAAAACCGAAAAAGAAAGTGAGCAAGTTTAGCTGAAAAAACAATTCTGTAACGATTATGATCTACGTAGCGCATCATAATCTTTACTCGACTTGACTTGCCGTGTTGTGTTTCTGTTTCTGTGTCTGCTGCTGTTTGAGTTCGTGTTCGTTGTTCGTGTTGCTAGGCCAGGCAGGCAGCGAATGTCAGTGAGCTGACAAAAAGCCAGCGGAAACGGAAACGTTAAATGTGCGCAGTGTAGAGCGGAAGTAACATGCTGTGATTTAAGACTTCATTTTGTCAGCGCACAGCTTCTCGCCTGCTGCCCACATCCTCACCCCAATCCCTCCAATCACTCCACTCCCTCCATTTATTCGTTTTTAACTATCTTTTCAAATGGGTTTTTTGTTTTTCTGCTCATCTCTGTTTTTTTTTTTTATTATTATTTGCTACACTATGTATTTAGTAGCCCCGACATTGTCGTTATGTTATTGCCATCGTCGCCGCTGACTCCGCCAATTGTTGGCAGAAAAATTGAAAAATTTATTAGCAATGCTGCAGGTTCAGTTGTCGTTTTGAATTACTTTTGCACCACTTGGGCCCCTCGCAATAGCCAAGCAAATGTTGGCTGTAATTAAAAGCTACAGACGGCGGATGGCTCTGACTTGTGCGCCTGCTGCTCCCCACTCTTGTCTACCATTGGCTTTGGCTCTGGCGTTGTCGTTGCCATTGGAGTTGAGTCGTTGAGTTGCCTTTTGCATAATTGAATTGTTTAATGCTGCGAAATTGTAATTGTTACTGAAACGTAACGGAAACGGATATGAAAGTTACTAACTGACGCGACTTGTTGCTTTGTTTGCCAACACGCACACAGAAGCGTTGTCGCTAAACAAAAACTCGCGTGCATTCATTAAATTAATCAAGAAAATCGCATGTGGGTGGCACAAAGACATGCGACTTTATTAATTTACATTTTCTCATTCAATTTAAATTTCAACACTCTGTGCATATACTGTGTGATATTTCTCAACTTGGCTAAGTCATAAGTAGGCTTTATTAAATGTAAGATAATTTATAATCGTTGGGAGCCTTTTTGTCGAAAGTAAGATATATTAGAGCTCTGCAAGAATGCATTCAAAACGGCATATGAGGCGTTTAATACAAAATCAAATACACCGTAATGCTGAAAATAATGAATTCTATTGAAAGAATACGCAAGAATACTATGCTCCGCCTCCTTTTTCGTTTTTATCAATTAAATAAATAGGCATATGAGCATCACTGACATCCTTTTTAACTGCTTTAAACACAACCTATTCACTTTATTTCTTTATTTGTTTCAAAGTTTGTAGGATGTAATAAAATTTTTTAATTCAAGATGGGTAAGAACTATATATCTCTTTGGTCGTGTGATTGTGGGATGTTATCTTACAAAATGCTATTGACCCAGCATTTGTTTTGAATTATTGATGCAGAGCGCCATCTAGCTGTCAATGTTATCATTTTAATTAATTTCAGCGAAAATGAAAACTTAAGAAAATGCATTTTTAAACAGATTTAAAAAGAAAAACTCGTTTCGCTCGTGTATCACTAGTTATAGAGAAAATGACGACTTAGTTTATTATTTTGTTTTGGTTTATTTTCAATTATTGCAACAAGCTTATTGTTTATTAATTTGCACCAACAAACAAATGACTGCAATAACCGCAATGACGTCAGCCTTCTCTATTGGCTATGCAGCATGATTGAGAATTCTTCAAAGACAGTCCCTCAAACATTCAGCAGACTTTGTTATGAAAGCAGGAAACGGAATCATCAAATTGGCTTCCTTCCACAGCGCAAAGCTCTAATTTCACTAAAATTCACTCAATTTTTCCCAAAAGTTGTCTTGAGCAGCGCATGCTTCATTTTCTGTCATATCTGCTAAAATCTGTTCTTGACTCTAAATATTGCATAACTTATAGTTCAATTTGCAGCAGCCTCTAAAGTATTTTGGTATCTTTTTCGAGTTGGGTTTGTTGTAGGTTGAGCCTTAATTTATTAAATTATTTAACAGAAGCAAGGTAGCAGAACTCACGTGGCTATTCCGAAATAGCTACGCAGCAAACGTTTAAGTGTTTGCCATCTATTTATTTTATTTTATTTTATCTTTTTTGCTTTGCATTGTTTTTGCCTAAATTACGTAAGTTGGCTGCGAAAACATTTTCGCAAAACAAATACAAAGCATTTATCAAGTTGCTGCTGGCATTAAATTTATTTTTGAGTCACCTTACAGCAAAAGCGACCCAAACTGTGATTCGTCCTTAGACAAACAATTTTTTTTCATGCATAACAAATAAAAATGCCTACAAGCGTAAAATCAATCAATCAATCAGACGGGCTAAAAGTCGAGGCCAAAAACAAGTAAAGAAAAAAAAAAACCAAAAAAACGACAACAAAAAAATAGAATATTTTGCAACTTACTTTGCGTGCCAATGCCTAAAGAAACGAAAAATCGTAAAAACATGTCTAAACATATGCAATAAAGTCAACGTTGCGTATGATGAATGCCATCCCGCCCCAACACCACAGCACCACAACGCCACTACAGCAAGAGGCAGGCAACGAAACATATTTGATTGTTATGCAAACGCAAAATGAAAATAGCCGAAGGCACTTAAACTTCACTACTATGTGTTTCTTTTCTAGTTTTCTTGCTAAGGTTTATTTCTTTTTTTTTGTTGTGTGTGATATTTTGGCAAATTGTTTTGATATACATAAAACCCATTCGCTCTTCGTCTCGGCTTTGCTATGCTTCACGCTGGCTATGTGTGTGTGCCTGGCATAGTGTGTGAAAACTTCAGTAGTCCGCGCTTACTAAAGTTTTTGGCATGAATAATTAACGGACGGCAGTGAAGCTTTCGACTTTAGATCTTATCAACTGCCAGCATCGTGGCCTGAACTGCAGGCATTTGAACTTGCTGGCAGATGCCATGGAGCAGGACAGGCAGCCAGGCAGCAAAGCGAGCAGCCCAGTGAGTGGCGGCAAGTCTAATAAAATTTAATTGCCTTTATGAGAAGTGAAATTGAGCCAACTGCAACAAATGCAAATGTAAGTGCAAATGTGTGTGTGTTAGTGCATGGTAATGTGTGTTGGTGTGTTTGAGTTTGGTCGCTTAAGTTTTTGCTGCTTTGCTTGCTGCGTGCTGCTTGCCTAATCCGCTTGATTAACAAGATATCCTTTTTATTGTATTCGCTGCAAGTTTTTATCGGGTCATTTTAATTATGCGCGGCAAACAGCGCAACTGACCACGCAGCTCAGTAGCAACGACAGCTAGAGCAACGAAAACTTAAACTGCTCAAGGACATTATCATTCATTAGGCGTTAGGCAGCTGCTGTGCACGCGCGTTAAGTGCAGCTACGTGTTCTCTAATTGATGCTGCAGATTTACTGATGAATAGCTTAGATTTATGCCCAAGTTTTTTGGTTTATTTTTTTTTTTTTTGTTTTATCTTGGTAATGCAAAGTAAAAACAAAAGAAACTGCGCAATTGCCTAGAAGCGGCAAAGCTTTGCTTTTCAGTATTTTAAATGCTTAAAACTAAATAAAAAGAAGTTGAAAACTAGTTAGGGACAATAATGTTCTGGCTCTGCAAATAAGTTATTTGGGGCTAGCTGATGGCTGACAAACTAAAGCTGAGTTTGATATGCCATCAATAAACTAGAATTACATACTATCTTGTTTAGTTTGTTAATGTAAACTTTTGTTTTTGTTTTCGTTGTTAGTTCAAACCGTAATTGCTGTCGTGATGCTCAAATACATGCCATTTAGGCTCTTTGTATGTTCGCTCTGTATTATTCGAACAACGGATTTTTAATTAGCATTTATGTCGCCTGTGTTGGCGAATTTTTAATGAAGACTGAGTATGCAGGATATTTGCAAAATAACAGCTAAAAATGAAAACCATTTTGACGTCCATTGGTCATACGCTAAGCTTATTTGGGCGAAATTAAATTACCATTGCAACAACAACAACAACGAATGCATTTGCAACAACAACAAAACTGGCTAGCAAATGCCATAGCGAATAATTCATAAAATGCAATTTAATTTCTGCGCATTTCGTGGCCAACAGCCGTCTGCGTGTATATGCAAATGTGTGTGTATGCCTGTGCGTGCGTGCATTTATATAAAAAAAATCAATGAGAATTAGTTAAATTACGTTTAGTTGCAATTTCATTGGCTGCAAATATATATTATAAAAAAAAAAATCATAAATGACACATTTTGCATTTTGATTTGCAATATTCGTTATTAGTTTGAAGTTTTTCCAACAAGTGAATTAATTTTAGGAATTTCCTCGCCTTCCTTCCTTCCTTTTTTATGCACCGTTTAATACTCGAAGCAACAATTTGCTTTGGTTCACATCGTTTTAGAAGAGCTGAGGCCTAGGCTGCTGAAAAGGATACGCGAAATAAAAACCCAATATATGCAAGTGAATGAAAACTCGTTGAACCTATTTAATTTACAATTACAAATGAACTGCAAACATTTAAAGCCTTCTAATCAATTCCTCGGCAGCATTTATAGCCATTTCATCTGCTTTTCTTTTCTTTGTTTTTTTTGTTTCTGTTGCTCATTTTCGTATTTTTTTTTCTTTTTTTTTTTGGTTTGTCACTTAAAACACAAATACATTTTTTTAAAAATATTTTCAACGCTCATGTCATTGCATTTTCCACCTTTCTATTTTTTTGTTGCTTTATTTTGGTTGGTTTACTTTGCTTGGTGCTGCTTTTAATTTTCAATCAATTCATGCAAAATTGTTCGTCTCCGTTTTTTTTTTCTTTTTTTTTCTTTTGAATTTTAATTAAAAAATGATGCATGAATATTTATGAACGCAAGACGAGCAACAAACCGCTACCACTTACCTAAAAACAGACACCGCCAACACGAGCACGAACACAAACCACACGAATAACAACAGCAACAACAACTATGACAACAACAAGAAGACCAATGTGCCACCTATGCAAAATTATGTATGCGCATATTTTATGCATTTTTCTTTGCAACTCTTTTGTTGTTCTTGTTTTTGTGCCATTGCCATTTGTTGCTGTGTTGGTTGTTGCTGTTGTTATTCGTGTGTTGTTGCTTTCATTGTCGTTGTTATGGTTGTTGTTGTCACCGATTGTTTTTGGTATTCCTTAAAAACCAAAATCGCTTTCAGCAAGCACACGCCTGAAAGTATGCAATGCAATATGCAAAAAGCATTGTTAGAAAAATAAAATGTTGAAAAGCACAATGGGAAAATGTTGTGCGGGCACAGCGGGGGAATAAAGCGGATATTAGAAATTGAACAAAAAGACGCGATTAGTGTTTGTATGTTCATGTGTTTTTGTTGTTGCATGTGCCTGTCTAGCCGTGGGTGTGTGCGTGTCTCTGCGTGTGTGTGCCTGTGCATTGAGAGGAAAAAGTTAAATTTGTTTCGTGTCAAAGCGCTGCCGCAGGATAAACTATCGACGTATTTCATATGAGAGTGCAAACATGCCTGAAACGACATACACACGCAAGAAGAAAGAGAGACAGAGGCAGAGATAGTTTTCTGAAGGTGTGTGTGCGAGTAAGTGAGAGAGTGCGACAGAGTGTGACATGCACATACGTGTGCATATGCGCCGACAGCTAAAACTTGTATAAAATTTATTTCGTATAGAAAATTTTCGTTGGTTGCCTTGACTAAAATATTACGCATACGCAACGTTGACCAGCAGTCATGTTGCCTACTTTTTTATTTTTCTTTATTTTATTTTATTTTTTATTTTATAGTTGTTCACTAAATTGCATAAGCGTAGAGTGAGTGAGTTGACATTTTTATTTTATTCTTTTTTTTTTGATGTTGCATATTTTAGTGTTTTAGTTTCGTTGTTGGCTACACTTTGGTGCTGCTGTTGTGGCTGTTGCCGTTGCAGCAATGACAGTTGCCTGTCGCAATGTGTGGCACCTGCATGACTTGCATTTTAGCAGTATCCTCTTTTAATTTTTTTTTCATTTTCCACCTGCTCTTGCTGTTTGGCATGTTGGCCTGCAAGCTTGGTTGCCTGTTTTGTATGCGATGCATGCCGGTATTCAAGCGTATAAACAAATGATATTCAATTTATTGCATATCACTTTCTTGTTGAAACTTTTATCCTGCAGGACGTGTCACTTTTTGTTTTGATTTTTGTTAGTTATATTGCTTAGTTATGTCAATGGGTTTTGGCAATTGAGATCCCGGTCAGCTCAAATTTTACAGTTTTGTTTTACGTACGTAGTTTGTTTATAAGTAAATTAAAATATTTACGAGCTGTTGACAAATTGTGCAATGCACTAAGTCTATTCATTTAGATACTATAATATAAATAGCAAAAGTCACTAAGGATATGCCTACAAAAATTAAATTTCCAGAATTATGTAGTATAGTAAAAACAAACAAAAAAAAAAGAGAAGATTACTAGAATTTGTTAATTCCTCGAAAAAGTTAATCACCTTTGGAACATTTCAATTAATGTTTCCTTGGTTCTATTGTATCAGTTTCAATTTAATTTATTTAATACGTTTTGTTAAACAATTAGCTTCTCAAACAATTATTTAAAGGAACAATTACGAAGTTCGAAATGCATCAGTCAATCGAATGCTGAACAATAGTTTCCATTATTTCAACGTTCTTGCAAGAGAATTGTATGTCAGAGTCACCTATTCTTATTCTTAAGTAGTTGTTAATTTGGAAAATTATTTGGCATTTCTTTGTTTCATGTATAACATAAAAGTCAGGGTCCTATTGCAGTTTGATGATTTACCTAGTCAAACAAATGTATTGTTCAACAAAAAATCATAAAACCTCTTTGAACTGCAAATAAGAATAAAAAGCACAGAAAAGAAGTGCAATCAAGCAAATAGTTACCGAAAAGCCTTACAGTCAAACAAAGTCATTTAAATTTGCACTTAAGAAAATGAATCGCATACCAAATGAGCGTTCAAGGCAAGAAATTGAAAGCACAAAGTGACAATTTTTTTTATTGCTGCCTCAGACAGGTGAGCAGCAAGTCAGCAGAAAGAAATGAAACTCATATTATCTTTGGTCTATTTTATTTTATTTTTTTTTTTTTTTGATTTATTTTTTTCGTGCTAACAAAAACAAATGCACAAACCAAAGCGATACACAATTCTATCACTTTATCATTTTTGGTTGTCATTAATGTTGTTGTTATTGCTGTTGTTGTGCAATGCTACACAATAAATTCTTTATGAAATTTTTACTTTTGATTTACCACTATAATGACATTTTAATGTGCAACGTTGATGTTGTTGTTGTTGTACATTACTGAGAACAACATCAGCGAACGACACGAACAACATAATCACATAATGATGAACTTCCGTTGCGCGAACCATAAAGGACTTACATTTCCGTTCAACATTGCTTTTTTTTTATTTCCACTTTTTTCCATTTACTTTTTTTTTGGCGCACAGTTGCACACAAATCGTGAAAATCATGTGAGTGCTGCAGGTAAATGTAAATCGCATTTATTTTATATAAAGTAAATTCACTGAGTGCAAATTTGCAATCGCACAGTTGATGATTTTAGAAACTTTTGTTTTTATTTATCGATTCTTATGTTGCTTTTCAGTGCACAATTGTGTCAATAATTTTTTTTAACTGAAACATTATTTGACTACATCATTTGGTAAGTTGTGTTTTTTTTTTTATGATTTTGAAAACATCTTAAAGCGTAAAACGCATTTTAAATGCGAACAGCAATTGTTGCTGCAGCTTGCCATAAATGTGCATTAAAATGTTGCCGGAGGAAATGGCTTTTGCGGTATGCTTTTTAAATTATTGCAAACTATTTATGCCTGTCAAGGCGTATCACATGCAGCTGGCAAAGTAAACCACAAGCAAATCAACATTTACTAAGACAGTGACAAGGATTTGCATAAGCAGCAGCAATAAGCGTCATTCATAATAGAGCAGCAAATTAGCATAATGCGCTTGGCAAGGACGAACAGTGCTGCCTGTCCTTCGACATTTAAAGAGACTCCTAGGTCAAGAGGCCAAGTGCAGTGTCGCTTTATGAATTGCTTGCAATTGAAAAGTCGTAAATGGAATACATTTGTGTGGCTTATCTGCAGTGCAGCTGCTCATTTAAATAAATCCTTCCTTTTCATATAATGCCTATAAACAGCCTCCATCCTCCCATAAGTTATTGTGGCATTCAATTGTTTTTTCATACGACACTTCAAATTTAATATGGGTATGTGGTACATTTTAATAGCTTTTTAGTTGACCTGAGCATATATTTGTGTGTTATCGCATGTAACACTCACAATGTACAATTAATTTGCTAATAATTTAGTGAAATTAAAAAATTATAAAGCATTTTTGTTTGCTGTACAACAGGGAGGCATTACATATTGAATATTGCAGTCCAGATTTGCAAACAATGTGCTCTAATATGCGGTTTAACTATTTAACATTGACAGACTATACACATGTGCATATCAAACTACCCACGCTGAGTTTTTATGTTTTTGAAAAAATGAATCAAAATACGCGTAAATCAGCGTAAATTTGCAACCGCAAACTTGTTTCACAGTGGCATTGCGTTGTATATTTTGTTAATTTATATTTAGCACTAATTACTTAAAATATGTTAACCAATTTGACAAATTTCAAATTTTAAGTAGCCTTCACTGGGTTAGCCGCAAAACACGGATTTGACTGCCATAGCAAAAAAAAAAAACACATACACAATTATTGAATATTGGTTGCAGTTGTTGTTGTTGTTGTTGGTTATTGCTGCTGACGATTGCAATGCATAAATAATTTATTTAATTTAATTTCAAATAATTTCATTTTTGTTTATAGTAAAAAAAAAAGCGAAAAAAATAAAACAGTTTCTCTAACCAATAAATCACTCATTATAGTGAATGTGTGCTGGCGGAATATATTTTGTCTGTGTGCATGTCCTTGCCACATAAATTAAAATGAACATTTAGTTGCATTGTGCAGTTGTGCGTGCGTGAGTGCGTGCATTGCATTAGTAAAATTAAACCCCAATTGCCAGCCGCAAGCTTTTGCCAAAAGCTCTGCACAGTTGTCCATGACCGCATAGCGTCCACAATTTAATGAGTTCGGTTGGCCTATAAAAATATAACGCCATATATATTTGCATACATAGCAACAACAACAACAACAACAACAACAACAGAAACAATTGCAATGAAATCAGCATTAGCATTAACGTTATTCGTTTGGTCAGTGGCCAAGTGCTGAAAGTTGCTGCCTGCTGGTCACCGGCCCCCGGGCATGGGTCACCAGGCACTGGCCACTTTAAAGCGTTACTTTGGTTTTGCGGCTCTGTCAGACGCGAATGCGTAATTAAAATTGTGGCTCTGCGCGGTTGGCACACATTTGCCCGCTGTTTTTAATCAATTCCATCTTTGCCTGCGCTTAAATGCCCATATGCAGTTTAGTTTATTTTAGCTTAGTTTACTTTAGTTTAGTTCAGTTTTGTTTCTGCCCTGTAGCTCAAGTGGCTGCTGTGCGCTTGAGTGGAATATTTTAAATGTATTTTTGCAGGTTCATTGCCTGTGTCTGCTTTTGAGCATGCAACAACGTTTTCAAACCACCCTTAACCCACATTAGAGTTTCGTTGTTTGCGCCCTAATTGTTTACTTTTCGTAATACCTTCGGTAAGTATTTAATTAAATAAAACGTGAGTCACGGTGTACAGTGTTGTCAATCAAGACGGCCAACCCTTCTAAGCCCATATTTCATGCATAATTATGCACAAATTTGCTAACTGCATGCCGGAAACCAGAAAACACAAACCAGAAACCAACAACTGACCAATGTGCACAAATAAACGAAATTCCCACGCTTTATAGAGAACAACAAAAAAAAAAAATAAAAGAAAAAGAAATAAAAACCACAACAACAACAAGAACATAAAACGCGCACAATCAGTAGGCATAAACCCCAAAATATTTGTCATCTTCCCTTTTCCTTTTCCTACCCTGTGTTTTTTCTCATGTTTTTTTTTTTTTACAATAACAAACTTTATAAATGATATCGTTAAAACCTTTAACGAAAACATTATGAATTATTTATGTAAAACGTTTAAAAATACAAGTGATATAAAAAGGACACTTCCCTTTGTGTGTTGTGTCGCGACGAAATACACCTTCTGCAGGCGACCGACACCAGAACCATGACCAGCACCGGTGGCGGAGAGACGGTTGCCAGGGAGTGAAAAAAAAGGCGAAGTTGTTACCCAAAGTCTGAACTTATATTCAAGCGCGCACATAAAGCACAAATCGCAATAAACACGGAAATAAAAGAAAAAAAAAAACAAAAAAAAAAAAATAAACAAGCAAAAAATTTTAAAAGGGAGAAAAAACTGTAAAGTGCGCATTGTGGCATTAAAATGCTTGCGTTAACCCTTCACGCTTCATGTGCTACGAAATAGGACAGTCACACAACACAACACGGTTCAGCGTAGCACAGCAGCACACGTTCGTCACGCAACAGTGCACAGGTCTGCGCTTAACTACAACAAAAATATCGAAAACACAACAACAAAAGCAACGACGTCGACGACAACGACGACGGCGGCGATGTTAAAGGTGACGTAAAATTTTCTTATGAATAAATTATAAAGAAGGGACCACGATGGCATACGGATCAGCAGCAGCAGCAGCAGCATCCCTCAGCCTCTGCTTCGTTTCGTTTCTCGTTACGTTTCATATCGTTTCGCTTTGTTCCGTCGTTTCGTGTTATGTGTCGTGTGCATGTGTAAATCGTCTTGAGCATTGCTTTTTCATGACTAATGTTGTTGCTCGGCAGCACACAGCAACCTTATGCCTGTTACACAACAACAACAGCAAACACTCTAGCGTCAGCAGCAGCGACTCAGCTCAGCTCAGTAGTTCAGTTCAGTTCCATTCAGTTCAGCATAGCAAAGAGAAAGAGCAAAAGGGTTTAGGTCACCTTTTGTACACATAACGAATGCCGCTAACTGTTGCACACAGCGCTTTGTTTATTTTTGGCCACTTGAGACGTGTACGCTGCTGAGTGAGTACGTCGACGCTTGCGAGTCACGCGCTTTGTCATACTGCGAGAATGTGAGCATACATATGTAAGCGTCTGTGCGTGTGTGTGTGGTATGGGAGTTCCATAAGAGGAGCTGCACAATGTTTGTCTGCATGGTCACTGAGCCTGTGCTATATATTTTATTTTTTTATTTTTATTTCTTCGGGGCTGTGCTGAATTTTAATAGTTACAAAGCGAAAAAGAAATATTTATATTTTTATATTTTTTTGCATAAAGTTGAATGCGCACACCTACTCAAATACTTCTTCATATATGGCTATGTCTGCGTCTAACATAAAATTTTATATACAAAAATTGTAGATTTTTTATGTTTTATTTAATGGCCACAAAAAGCATTAAAAGTAGTCAAGTGTTGCAGCGTGCCAATTGGCCGGAAGTAGCTCGGCAGGCTGGAGCAGCCGCCTTGTGAGTTGTATGCTGCTTCTTGTTCGGCACTTGTTTGCCATTTTAAAGTGTGCATGGTTCTTGTATCAGCGCAAGACAAAAACTGGGTAGAATTCCGTTGAATTCCGTTGAATCTTAAGATTTCCCTTGCCTTTTGCTAAGATGCCGTCATAATTACAATAATGCGGCGCACTTAATAAATAAATCAAAAATAATTAACAAACTGTGCGAGAGGCGTTGACAGCAACTAAGCAGGGGATAGCCTCCAATTCTACACCAAGGCATATGCAAATACACACAGCGGAAAACGCAAGGCGAAAGCGTGAAACAGAAAGCAACATTAGACACGCCAACACCCAATTGTAATTTTCTGCTTTTTTCTTTGCTTTTCTTTTCGTTTTGCAACCATTTTGGCATTTGAGACGCTTTGCCGTCACTCAAAACTCATTAAAAGGATTAATTTGGCTAAGTTGGCGCAACTACATAAAGTCTCGCGATGGCACTGACACTCTTTGCGTGCTTTGGGGACGAACTTAATTCGTTTTGCCTTTTGCGAAAAAAAAGGGAAACAAAACGAGAAATAAATTTTTTCTAGTGCTGCTTGCGCATTTTTATTGTCACTGTGCTTTGGGGGCGTGTTCGCACTAAGGCGATTTAACGCGCGACCGACTCAGAATGTGTCAAATAGTTGCAACAAAAACGCCAAGGGGCAGGCGACTTGCGCAGCAATGCGCACAGAAAATAATGAAAATTATAAGCATTAAAAACGAATGTTTATAAGCGAAAAATGTCAACAATTAGCTGGGAAATTTTTACGCCGCATTAACCGCTGACGCTTGTCTCTTTCGCTCCTGTGATGGAGTCCTGCCGCTTTTGGGTGCCATAATGCGCCACGGTATGCTGATTGTGCCTTAAGCGGCTTTGGCTGCAGCGTCTCATGGCTAAGCGCATTACGCATACGCCAGCGAGCACAAGACGCGAGGCGAGCCATGAACGCATGCGACTGCAAAAATGAAACAGACAAAAACGACAAACGCAATGAAACGTAGAAGGAAAAGGAAAACGTTGCTAAGAGTCATGTTGAGAAATACTTGCGGTCACTTTAAATGCTGCAAAACTTTCGACGACTTCTCAGCCAACGAACAAATGTTGAAGTGAGCGAGTGAACATTTGCTTTAAGTTCAACTTTTGTGGTTTATCATGTCAGTGAGAAGGCGAAAAAAAGGCGAGCGGAAAAGGAAGAACTTCTAAGTAAAAACGCTCCACGATGCGGCAAAACAACAAAAAATGCCATGAACTAGCAAAATGTAAGCATATGAAAGTGTAGTGAAAACTTTTCTCCTTCTTAGAGACAACTTTTGTGGTCTTGAGGTGTGATTTATATACATGCTCGCATATATATACTTTCTAGTTTTTTTTTTTTAAATATTTGTCAAAAAATAAAAACCAAACTTGGGAATAAACCCAACTACGTGTAGATGGCAAAAATATATAAAAAAAAAAAATGTAACACTTTGTTAAAAGTTTTGCCAATAAGTTTTTCATACAAACACACACACACACACACACACACAGACATACATGCACATATGCAACCCACTGCTCGCCTAACGCTGATTATTTTGAACTTAAGTTCCACTTTCGGGCGTTAAAGTGTGAGAGTGCGCGTGTGCGCATATGAAATTGCGAAATTCAATCTGTGCTGCGTATTGGCTTTTGCTTTTCTTTTATTTCCTTTACTCGCCCTTTGCCACCCGCCTTTCCCCAGGCCACTATTGGTTTAGCTTTATTGACCAACGCTGGGACAGTGTAGCTGGTCTCCGGGTCGCTTGGTTTATGTTTAGTTCAGGTCACTGGGTGAGAAAGTTTGTGGCAATTTGTTAGCTGCAAGAATGCCAAGGCACTTCTGCGTTGGCATGCGAAGTTAAGTGTTGGCATATTTTGCATTAGAACGCAGTTTTTTTCAAATTGAAATTTTCAAATTAAGTGCAGAGTGACGCCGAATGCAAATTTGTTTATGCAAACGATTTAGGCAAAATTAGAAGAATTAAGTGAAGAAGATGTTACTTGGCTCAGTTAACGGGTTATGTGTGTTAGTACAGTAGACACTCACATGTGCACACGAATGGTTGGTTCTGAGTGCAATTTTCGATTCACTCCTGGCATGTCTTAATAAAGTAAAGTAGTTGGCAATCTGGCTAACAGTTAAACAATCTTCACAGCAGCACAGAACTTTATGGGCAAAACGTTACTACGTGGCGTGGCAGATAAGCAACGGTTTGTGTTATCAATCAATCAATCAATCGAACTACTTTCACTTTGTTTTCAATTTCGTGCAAAGCTTGCGGTATGTGTTGTGATTAACTTGAAAGAAAGTTTGACTTTTATTTCTATAGACTAATGCCAATGATAGCCTGGTCTGGTCTGGTCTGGCCTGCAAAGCCATACATGTGCAAACATGCCTATGAAAATTTATAACTGCTACCTCGGCACGCCTCCTGGCACCTCCCATCACTTGTTGGAGTTATTCAAAGCCAACCACAGTAACAAGAACAACAACGGCAGCAGCACCTCAACGTCAAGAAACAATTTCAATTACCGAAAGTAGTTCGGCAAACAAATTCAGCTAATACAAGGACAACAAAAGCCGGCAGACGGGAGAGGAGGATGGCAGGAGTGAAAACCTCGAAAATTTTTGCAATCTGCGTGACGACAATTCCTACAGCTTGTATGCGAATTTTTCGTTTTGTTTTTTTCATTTTGTTTTTATGTTATGACAACTTTCACTAATTAATTCATGCAAATGGACTAAAACTGACAGTGCCAGGATAATTATGTATTTATATGCGCAAGCGACAAATTTTCAACATCCTCGACCACTAATGCGCGCGCGCTGTCCTTGTTGTTGTTTGGCTTATCGTTATTGCTGCTTATCTGTTTGTTGTTGTTGTTGTTATTATTAACATTGTCCTTATGGCAGCGCAGAAAACATTGAAAGGCTGTCAATGCCCATGTCAGAGTCTGCAATGGAAAATGACATGGCAGCAGTCATAAAAGTTTTGTCTCGCAGCGGATGTTGATTTGACTCGATTTGCTTATTGCAAAATTAATTAAACAGAAACTGTTAGAAAAGTGCAAACAAGATTTTACGAAGCGTGCACGAAAATGTCCTTGCGCTGTCGATGACGATGTCCAACTTAAATTGAATGTTCCTTAAATTGTTTATGAAGATTAGATAATTATTGCGCACATTATTCCAACGGTTGGCATTAAGCAGTACAGTAGTGCCTGCTTATGATGCACGCATGCGTGCAAGTGCAATACAATGAAATGCGAGATTCTGCATTCATTCGCTATAAGCAAGTTTTACTGTGTTTGCGAAGTCCTTTTGCCACGATTATATATTTTACACGTTCTGACTTAATCGCTCATGAAAACATTTAGTGCAGGACAACTGTTCTTGGACTCTGCAGCGGAATTTGTTAAAAAAAAAGTTATAATGTTTGAAATAACTTTGAATTCTTTGTGTGCAACACACTGCGAAGTGTCCTCTTCATTGTCTTTTTAATGAAGTGTAAAACTTAAATTGATTTCTAAATAAGTCAACTCGCATAAGAAATTCAAGTTTAAGTCATTTCGAAAGCAGTAAGGGACAACGAACACATAATTAAAGTATTCAATTATTTGTTACATTTAAGGACTCACATTCAGTTTTCAAAACCAATCTAAGATTGCAGAAACAAGGTCCTGTTGAGCGAACTGTGAAGTGTTTATGCAGAAGGTAAATAAACGATATTATCTAAATGCTTCAGGGATGTATATAGCGAAATCTCCAAAGATGAACCGTCTCCATAACCGGATAGATCTCATAAACCGACAAACGATGCAAGCTTTTCATAATTTTTGGCATAAAAAACGCATTCCCAAACATCGCTACCGTCATTATACGTTTATGAGAGATTTTGCTGTATTAAGGTCATTAAAAATTCGACAGAAATTGAATAGTGATACATATAAGTTTCGAAAGCTGAAGCTTGGATCTCAGTGGGCGTGGCTATTTTGCAGGACATGCACACATGCGAGGGCAAGTCATTAACCCAATGGCAATTTCGATTTGTTAAGCTGGGAAAAAACATTCAAATGCAATCAAAGTGCAAATAATCGTAAATATGCAAAGTAAATTACTGCAATGCAATTGATAGACGTTAAGCGGCTCAGTGACCCCACACTGTCTCTCCACACCGTTGCAGCTGGCTCTGCATGTGCAGCACTCGCATAGCAAATGAACTGAAGTGTATGCCAAATCAGCCACTGGGGGTGGCCTGCATGTGCATAAATCCTTAGGCGCAGTGAGGGTAACTAGCCAAGGACTAAAGCTGATTGCCGACTGCTTTGAGCCTTAACGGCTTTTACCCGCTCTGGCTACTTTTCGCATAAATTTTTTCAACAATTGTTTGTTGTTTTTTATTTTCTTTGTTTATTTGGTTTCTATGTGAGTGTTTTGTTAAAGAGATTTCTCTGGCAATTAAGCAATTGAACTGAAATTTCCTACAAGTCGGCCAAAGGATTTCGTTTGCCTGCTGCTTTCAGTTTGGCCTAAGCAGCCAGTTGTGCCTTAGGCAGCCACACCCGCTGCTTAGTTGCGCCCTGCAGTTGGACTTTGGCCTTTGGCGCTTGGCGAAGTGTGCAAAGTGTTTTGGCCTGTTGTTGCTCTGCTGGCCGGAAGTGACGGCATGTGCAGGTACTTTGCATGCATATCCGCTTTAGTTTTATTTCCGCTGCAAATACGCAAGCATGGCAGCAAGCAAACAAATTCACACTCACGCACGCATGCACACGCACAACCCATGAACGCTCTCACGCACGTTCATGCAATTGCAATTCGATGCACAAACAAGCCGAAGCGCAATCAAATGCACAGCACAGCGTAGCAGAGTCTATGCCTATTGTTGTCATATTGTTGTTGTTGTTGTTGTTGCTGCTGCTACCGTTAGCCCCGGTTTGTTTGCTTTGCGTTTTGTTTAATGTTTGCTCTATCTTAGGCTTTGTTTTCACACAGCCAACATTCAAATTGAGTTGGCCAACAAACTGCGCCCCAAGAGTTACGAGCCAAGCCAACAATTCAGCGAGCGTGGGGCTGAGTGTGTGACTGAGCGGGGGAGTGCAGTGAGCGTGGGAGAGAGTGAGCATGCATGTGTATATGTTTTTTTAAAATGTTGCTGATTTTTTCTTTATTTTTTTTTTATTGTGTGTTGTTTGTTTGTGTTTTTGCTATGTCACTTCTTTAAAAGTTAATTGCTTTGCCTGTTTCGTTGTTTGCCTGCCACGGTTGTCGTGTGGCTGCCGGCCTGCAGCAACATTGCGACACGCAGCGCGTTGCTTTCAGCCCAGCAACGTGCACGTGTGCGCTGCGCTGTCTGCCTTGACGTTGTTGTTGTTATTTGTTGTCATCTTACACTGTCAGTGCATTAAAATCTCATTTGCAGTACAATTAAAATGTTAATCATGCCATTGCGAGTGTCGCACATGAGGTTCACTTGCTGCGTAGCAGCGTTTGTCTACACATGGCGTATGCGTGATTTTTTTTTATTTTTTTATATATATTTTTATTGAGTTACAATTGTTGTACAGCGCAATCTGCGCACAGCAGTTGTGCTTTACTGACTGCTGTCTTGTCTTTGTCTCCTTAATGTCCTTTGAGCCTTAGGCAAGCGGCAGCTTTAAGCTCGCATTTTCTATTAAAGCTAATAATTAGCTCAATAGAAGAATACGCACAATATAGACAGCAGTTCTATGTACATGAACAGCTGCTAAAGAGGCCCTTGTGCTGGCAGCAAATGCTAAGCAAGGTTGCCACTGACAAAGTTGAAGTAACACATGCCAGCACATGCCAATGTCAACTTAGCTCATGTACTAAGCAGCTTCCCCTGCCGCTTTCCCTGTTGCTGCTCTCGCGCTTTATGCACTTGCTGCGCTTGTGGCTTTTTGATTAATAAAACGTGAGTTGACATTTGTGTCAGCTCTGGCTCGGCAACTGCAGCGCAGAGCACGGCCACGGCAACGTCGTCAGACTGACTGCGCGCAACTGCGAGACGAGTCGACGCGAGTTGAGTCCCGATGAGATGAGATGCGTCTGAGTGTTTGCTTTAGTCGGTACTCCACTCAGTCGCATGTTAATATTTGGGCACGACGCGCATATGCGCGAATGCATCAGGGGACTTTCAAGTTTTAATTATGCCGCAAAAGTAATATTTCTTAAGCAAGCAACGACAGTCAAGCAACTCCACTTATTTACATATATACCATGTACTATGTACATGTGAGTGTATGTGTGTGTGTGCGTGTGTGTGTGTGTCTGCATATTAACATATGCTTAAGTATTTATACAGTTGTGTGAGTATGTGAGTGTGGGCATGTACGTGAGCGTATTGGCGCAGCTGGCGTCACTCATGCCATAATTTACTTTTTGAAGCATTATTCGTGCTTTGCTGTTGGAATAGTTTCAGATGCGCGTACTTCGACTCGTTCGTCTTAGCTGCTGCACAAGCAGCACGTCTGCCATTTCACGAGTCTTGCGAGCATTCAAGACAAACGTTGCAACATTTTCCATGCTCTGCGTTGTTACAATTTCATGGGATTATTAATTAGAAGGATAAACAATGTTCCACGAGAGCGCAGCTGAGCTTAAGTAGGTTACTACAGTAAATGCAGCCATGTACTACTCAGTGCGACATCGTTCATTAAACTCCTTGCGGAACTTGGTCATCAGCTCGAATTTAATCTGATAGCTCAGTTATATGTCAAGAAACCATTAACAATGAGATCAATAATATACAACTAAAAGTAATGAAGAGAAGCAAGCTACCTTTGAAGAAGTAATTATAAATAAGCAGAAATTGAAATTATTAAAAACATTACAGATCATAAGAAAAGCTATTTTCAATAGGGAATGTGATTTGTTTTTTATTCAAACTCATACCTGGCATATAAGTGAATACTCCCAAAACTCCGTTCCAATCGTATAAAAAGACAAGGCAGTTGCCAACTAAACAAATTAATTACTTTGCTTTGGTGTACTTGGCGCAATAAGTATTCACTGTCTAATACTTACAATACACTGACTAAAGCGACTTTTAGGCAACAAAAACTTAAACTTGGCCAACGCAAAGTCATTTTAAGTCTCATTTCTCGCTCTTTCTACGCCTTTCTCTATTGACACACAATGACATTTGACTTGCAATATTGCAAAAGCGACAACTGTAAGCACAACAACAACGATAATAACAACAACTACAAAACAAGAACAAGAAAGGCAAGAAACTACTCCAACAAGTGCCACAATGTTGACATGAGACTTGAGCGCATAAAAGTCAAATAATGCAGTCGTCAGATGCGAACTCCAGCATGCAGACGCTCACTCGCACAAGTATCTGCATTAATGTGCTCTGTGCTGTCCCTGCTGCTGCTGCTGCTAGTGCTGGAGTTGCTCTGCGTCTGTGGTGCACATTTGCACGGTTGCAATTTTAATTTGTGCCCAAAGAAGGGCAGAAACAGAGAACAGAAAGCCAAAAATAAAGCAGAAAACAAATAAGTAAACAGTTTGCGTAACCAAAAGTCAAAAATACTACACTGCAACAAGGATAACAACAACAACAAGCAAACAGAGAATGCCTGCAACGCGCAGTTATTCAGTCATTCATTCACTCATTCATTTCGTGTGGCAACGGCAGCAGCTGCGACCGCTTTGTCTATTTTGCTTTGCCTTTCCTATTTAATTTTTTATTCTTGTTTCTGTTTCTGCTGCATACTTTCGGTGTAATGCATATTCTGCGCGAGTGAGTGAGACAGCAAGTTGTACACGCCTAAAAATGTCAAGCCAAAAGTGTTAAATTCGCACTCAAAAGCGTTGAAGTAAGTGCGGCTAAATAAGAAGCAGAAGACGACTTTGACAACGACAATGGCAACAACAACAGCAACAACAACGACAACAACAGCGACAAGTTGATGACAACAACGATGACGAGAAGAGAAGGCAACGGAAATGGCGAAGCGTGGCTTGGATGTGGAATATGGCGCGTAGCATAGAAGACGAAACATTGCGACTGACAGTTTTCATTAAAATGTTATCAAAAACGCAGTTTCCCGTTGCAACCGCAAATGTGGCACGCAAGTAGAAATATAACAGCAGCAACAACAACAACAATAAGTAGACACAACGAAGCACAACAACAAAAATGCAAGTCAACACTAATAACAAGCAGAAGGCGAGTAAACAAACAACTCCAAGCCAAGCCAAGGCAATACAAGCGAAGCCAAGTCAAGCCCAACTATGCAGGCGGACTGACAGGGAGGCTGGCAGGGAGGCGGACGCTGCAATGTTAGCTATGGCGTTGGCGTTGGCGTTGACGCTGGCATCGTGCAACTAAAGCCTCTGCAGGATGTCGACCAATGCAGTTGCGTATGCAGCGCATGGTGTGCGCAAAAAACAGAAATGGCAAAGGCAAAGGCAAAGGCAACGGTAAGGCAGCTCCAGCCTCAGCAGTAGCAGCACCAGCAGCCGACAAGGCATCCTGTAACTGCTCCTGCTACTGCTGCTGCTGCTTCTGTTATTGCTCAATTTCTGCTGCCGCTTTTTCCTTAACTGTGTTGGCTTGCCATAAAAGCAGCAACAGCGTCAAAATGAATGCACAGTGACAACAACAACAACAGAAAAAACATCAACCATAATAACACTAACTAAAATAGTCACAACAGTATGAGAAGAAGAAGAAGAAGAATAAGAAGATGAAAATAGAGAACCACAACATTCAAGTCACGTCCAAAGGCGTAATCTCAGCGAGTCAAATAGAAATAGAACATGACAACATAAAGCGCCACCGGATGGAATTCAGTCGAGCCAAGTAAGTTGCGCTGCCCAAAGTGGCGGCCAGTGCCTGCCTCACAAGGGGGCGGGGTCGCTGCGGAAATAAAGCTTAGTCGTGTAGGCGTAGTCGCCTATTGTGGTTGCACATGCGTTGCCAGCTGGGTCAGACTTAAGCGTTTAATGGATGACACATGAAAACCAGAAGGAAAAAAAAGATTTTCTCTACTCTATGCATGAAAGAAAATGAGTTTAAGAGAGTGCACAGTTAACTAAGCCTACCTGCATTCATTTATGCTGATAGTTGGCTACGATTCTGTACAAACCACACAATTAGTGCCTAAAAAGACTTCAAATTATATTAAGACAGCTTTGAGTGTATATCACTCGGACGCTGGATTAAATTGTCTTTACATTATATATAATTTCTTAAAATTATTCATACGCTATACAAAGGAGCTGGCAGCATAATCTATGTTCTATTCTAGCAGACGCGTTGTGCGTTGTGCCATTTTCGATGAATCGCGGATAGCAGTTTAATACTTTTCAGTTATTATTACTAAAAGAGGATTGACCTGTTGGTTGGCAAAAATTTCAGGGCATATTTTCTAAAAAAAAATTATTTACATTTTTATATCAGATTATCACATAAAGTTTTCGAAATAGAAACAGAAAAATGTCTACGAAATTAATTGAAGTAATAAAAATTCAAGAAATCCTATAAGCATAGAGCCCAGCTCTGGCATATGAATGTGGACTCCTCTACTTCAGCCAGTTGTCGTAGCACAAACTTCAACTTATGGAAGCACAAGGAGTGTTTGTATGCGCTTGGCAAAAAAAAAAAAAAAAATAAAGAAGTTTGTTCTTTAATTTGCAATTGAAGTTTTCGTAACTATCTAATTAAAAATAATGAAAGCCATATTGTGTAAAATTAAATATGCTTTCTATATGAACTACCGCAAATTATTTTCAAAATACTCAAAGCAATTATACTTTGCAGCTTATATATGTAAGTTTTATGAACATGCATGTACACTGTATAAGTTTGTGTTTTTATAAGCTTGCGTTTAAAAGTATGCTACAGTTTTGCTTTTTGACAAACGATCTGCCATAATGAGTTGTGAGCCTATTAAAGCAAAACTTTTACAGCATGAAATGGTCACAGCTTAAAAAATAAACAAAATAAGTAAAAAAAAAATAAGAAACTAACAACAAAACTATTCATAAGCAAGCCAACAAAAAAAAAAATAAAAATAATATTAACAATAACAAAAACAGCAGGAGCACCTGCATAAACACGAACATAAACATGCAGAACGCGTACGTGAACTTGCCATGCGCTACCGTCGCCGCTGCTGTTGCCGTCGGTGCTGCAGCCAAGGCAGAAATAACAGCAAAAATAAAAGCATGCGGAATAGTGCCACAAGTTTCATTTTCACTTTAATCAAAACTTTTCGCCGAATGAAGTTGAAGAGCAGCCGACATTCCCACGTCCGTTCGCTCGCACGTTTCCACTGTCTGTCTCGCTCGCACGCGCCTGTGTGCCTGCCTGCATGTTGTTGCCATGGTGATGTTCGTGCATTTTAATTTTACGCTAAATAAATTATTATCTAAGCGCGCATATGTCGAAATACATTCCAGCGTCGACAACAACAACAATAACAACCAAAAAAGCAATAGAAACTACTTGTACGACAGCAACAACAACAATTATAAACAACAACACTAACGTCAAGGGAGAGAGAGAGAGAGAGACAGAGAGAGAGAGAACAACAGGAGGTGCAAAATAAACACAAATACTTTGCATTTAATATAAATTTTTGGTTTGTGAATAATATTCAAGTGCAATTTGAGTTTTGGTGGGAACGACGCGCGAAGAGCTAAGCACAACAATTTTTGTTGTTGTTTTCTGTGCATGTGTTGCCTGAGCAGTGAGCGTAAAATCAACTAAGGACAGAGACGGCATGCTCTGTAGCGCAAGCGATGTGAAATAATGAGTGAAAAACAGCAACAGCAGTAGCAACAAAAAAAAAAAAAGGCAAACAATTCGGCAAAAAAACAACATCATTATGCAGTGTATGGCAAATATTTAAGAACAACAACAACACATGCGCGCCAACCTGATTGATTTATGTTGCCAAGCTGCCATGCTGCTATGCTGCTGCGCTGCTCTGCATACCCGCCGCGTGGCCGTGCCATCCTCGTCTAATATTTAGCAGAGCGTGTGAATGAGACAACTTTTTGCGGCAATCTTCAAATTGTTTGGCAAGACTTTGCGGCGTTACATTTTGACGAGTCGGTGCACATGTTTGCACATGTTCTAGTAAAAGAGTTACGCGGCTCTTCCTGTGTGCGTGTGTATGTGTGCATTTATTTGTGTTTGTGTGCAACATGCACGCGATGTAGTTGCTGTCGTGTTGCGGAGAAGGTGTGCTATGATGGCTGTGCAAGATTTCGCCAAGTGGATCAAACTTTTGCAAGTATGACAAGATAAAAACATGACAAACTCTTAACTTCGCGCGAATCAAAAGGAAACGTCAACAGCGCGCACATTGCTTACTTAACTTTTTATCTGCCAAGGGGACAGGGATTCAGGCAGCTAAAGCATCACATATAGTAGATAAAAATGTGCAGCTATGAAATTGCTTACGGGAACCAGCGCGCAAGGACTTGCCATCCTCAAAGAGAATATGCTATGTGTGGGTGTGTAAAAATTAATTTTTAAGAGATCTTGCCAAGGCTCGAGGTAGCCTCTACATTATGCTCTTCTAGCCGAGGTCGGTTTCACTGCTTCCCAGTTGAGGCTACAATGTGCTGTTGCTTGACGTTGGCAGCCGTGGCTGAGTTGTACTTTTTTACTGCTTACTTACTTATACCGCAGAGCGAGTCCTGACTATTGCAATTTTCTATGCATCTTATCTATTCAGATCTCCTTTGTTGCAGTAAATAGCCGTTGAGGCTTGGAGTATGCACAGCAGTAATGTTTTTAATTAATTTTTCTAATTGGCACTTTGCCCGGCCATGATTGCCCAGCAACATGCTTCGATAAAAGCTAATCGAATTATTTTTTCAGTTTTTTGTTGGTCCATGTTGGCTAAAATGCCAAAAAGAATCCACAACAGCAATTAAAGCGCGCAAAAACTGCATGCAGCTACAAAAAAGAACTGAAAACAGTTGAAACTCGCTAAAACACTTTTACAAATGTTTTTCTTTCTTTTTTGTTTATTTTTTCTTTTTAGAGTTTCGTGGATTCTTTTTTATTTTGCTTACAAGCCATTAACAACATTGTCGCGCCTCAGCAGCACAGGCAGCATATGCTGTTGCAACAACACTAATAACAACAACTACAACTACAACAACAACAACAAGATGTACATATATTTGTTGAGAGGCCAAATGCCAAAATATGCAACGCTCAATCGTAATAATTTTTTTTTGTTCTGCTCATTTCGCATTCATGCAATTTCGTTAGCTGCCAACAGTTGGCAAAGGGGTAAGCATTGCAAGAACAAAAAAAAAAAAAAACAAAAAAGGAAATAGAAAAAAAAGGCAACAAAAACACAAAAAGAAGAATGTTGCATGGAAACGGATGCGGATGCGGAAGCGGACACAAATAGAGCCAAACAAACAAATAAGCAGCGGCCAGAGCTGCTACAAATTTTGTAACGAGTATAAAGTAATACAACAACAATAACTACAATGCGTCTAATAACAAGCAAACAACAACAACAATGAGAAGTAGAAGCAGCAGCAGCAGTAGCAGCCAAGGAAGAAGAAATGGCCACTGAAAATGATAAATTCAAACGAAGTGACATGACAAATCGCCGCTCATTTGTATTAATCATGACTACAAAAATGCAACCCTGCAACTGTACTCCTGCCATCGCAGTAGCGAGCAGTGCAACGGAGCTATCCTGTACTCTGGCAGCGTGTCCTTGCAGCCGCGCATTGCTTCGTTCACCACTTCTCTTGGCTCGCCTGAACTTGCTCCGCTTTGCTTTGTTGCATTTGCTTTGGCTTTGGCTTTGCTTTGCGCTTTTTTCCACTGCATTTTTCTTTATATATGAGCATGTTTCTTTTTTTTAGGGGGTTGTCGTTGTTTTTGTTGTTGTTACTGATGTTGCAATTATTGTTTTGCTGGCTGGCGATTTGGCTGTCGGCTACATTGCGTTTGCTTTGCTTTTTCGCTCCTTTTTTGTGCTTTGGCATTTTTCGTGCAACATTAGCGTGTGTTGCAGTCAGTTACCCCTTCTTTCGTCCTCACCGAGCTCTGCAGCCTTCCACCCTTTGCAGACGTTGCCGCAGTTAATGCAGTTGCCCTCCTACTCTTACATGGCTGCCTGCTGCCCGCTGCTGCCGCCAGCTCCTCGTCCTCTTGCCGGCAACATTTGAGTGCGAGTTGGCTGCTGCTCGGCATTTGTGCAATTCGTGTTTATTCGCGCATCGTTTGTTCAAAGTTAATTTCGAGCAAAATTAAAGAAAATATGCACGAATTCAACTTTGCATGCAATTACGCAGCCGACTTTGTGCGAACATTTCGTAATTATGCAAAAACAAGGCAAGTGCGAGCGCGCTTCGCAGTTAATTTACCTAAATTATCTGCTTAATGTTTGTGGTTTCAAAGGTAGATAAATTTATAAATGCTAGGTGAGTTTGAAAAAAAAAAAGATTATAATTAAAAGTATTTGTGCATACACTATATGTGGCTTAAAGTGACTGATCAAATGCTTTTCCGATTAGGATAGTATTTTGACAAGGACGATCTCTGACAGATTTGAAACAAACATCCAGTCAAACAAGCATGTTTTATATTTTCTTTTTATTAAAATGCAGTCCAGAAAAGGACATTTTTAATAAATTAAATAAAGTTTTTGTTTTTGTTTTATTTATTTATTTATTATCATATTGTGCTATGAGACACCTGGTGTAGTTGTAAATCGCCAGTTTTTGAGCGTGTTTACCAAAACGGGTTTCTAGGTTTAAACATAATTAATATTAGATAACAAACAACAATTACAAGAGCCGAAGCCAGACTCTAGAATAGATGGTCAAAGGCTTGCTGGACATCGATGAAGATCGCATTACAGTATTATTTGGAGTATGTGGTTTACCACTCGGTGGAGCTGCTCTATACTGCCATGACACGATCTGAACCCAAATTGGTGATCCGGGAGACTATTCCGCGTGTCAGTGATACTACAAATCCGGGCGGCGATCAGTCTTTCCCATACTATCGAGATTGAAGGCAGGAGACTGATCGGCCGGTACGATGTTGGGTCGTAGTTCGGCTTGCCAGGTGTATGGATCATGATCACAATAGCCAACTTCCATTGATAGTGTTGCACTCTTATTATGGCGTTGAATATAGTCCCCAGAAAAAGAAGCGCTCTCGTTGGCAGTGCCTTGATTGTGTTGTTGTAAGTCCTATCATGGCCAGAGGCCTTGTTTCTTTTAAGGCGCCGGATGACACTATCCACCTCCTCAAGGGTGATAGGGGCGAGAGGAAGGTCCATTTCTAGCGGTGTAGTCAAGCAGTCCTCTGTTTCAGTAATCTCTTCTGTGGTGGGCCTGAATCGCTCGGCTAGACGTGGCAACGGTATTGGCCTGTTCGTCTTCTGAGCGACATCAGCTACAATTTGCGGACAGGATGGGGGCGTGCCGAACAGCTTGTTGAATTATATTAAAAAAAAAAAACCATTCACAAGGGTTTCTATGAAATGAAAATAAAATTCTCTGTCGTTTTGTGAGCAAAATTAAATTTTAAAACCAAAGTTAAGTTTAAATCTTTATCTCTGTTTATTAGTCCACATTAAAGTTTACTATTCTTTAATTGAAGTTTACTTTTCCACATTAAAGTTCACTCTGCTCATTTTGAAATTAAAATGGTATAGTTATATGTAAGGAAAGATTACTTCTGTATAACACTCAAATTAAGTTTTCATTTCAAAATCATTTCAGTTTTGCTTATCTAAAAATACCTATAACATTTGCAATAAACACCAATTATTTTAATTAATTGCGCACAAGTTGCACATTTAAGTGATATTCATCGACATTCGCCACCTTTTTTTGTATTGCTGCGAGGTCACTTCGATGACTTTTTGCACTTGTAGTGCGCTTAACCCAATCCAAAGCAATCCAAACCAGTCCAAGCCATTAACCAAATGAGGCGGCAATGTCCCAAAGTGTGAAACATAAATTGTTTTTTGGTTCGTTTTTTTTTCTTTTGGCTTGCTGTTTGCTCATTTTGTGTGACGTTGCGAATGTTGTGTTTGTTGTTGTTGCTGTAAATATATTACGCCGTCATTTACAGCGCAGCAATAATTTACATTTTGTTAATTTGTGCATGTTGCAGTATGCGGCAAAAACCAGCAACAAAACAGCAAAGCCCAGAAAGAGCAACGCGAGAAGAACGAAAAAACAGCAAAAATTGGCAAACAAAATGATTGCCCGTGGCATTTCACAAAATGGCGGCGTAATGGCGTAAGCAATATGAAGGCCAAACTGATTGAAATACGAGTTGCAGTGTTGCATACTTCAGAGCGCAAAAAAAACAAAAACAAAAGCCAAAACAAAAAAAAACAAAGAATACAAAAAACCAAAACATAGTATTAAACCAATTCTGTTTTTGCGTTAAAAAAAAAATAGAATATATAAATGCTCTGAATTGACTTTTTTTGCATTTTTTGACTTTTGCTTAATTTGAATTTTTTGTTTAATTTTTTTTGTTTGCATTAGCTTCAATTATTTTCGTGTTTTATTTTGCTTATTTAAAATTTCATATAAATGAATTTCTCAACAACGGTTTTTTTTTAAATTTTTTCAGTTGTTGTTGTAGTTGCATGCGCTGGTATTTTTAATAAATTTTCATTACATGCGCACAGTTGAGTGCCAATAAGTTGGCTCGCTATAAATGCTTACAAATATTAATAAAGAAAAAACATGAAAATAAAATAAAAATATTTATGCAAGCAGCATGTGGAAAATTGCTGCAAAAATAATTTTCACACATTGTAATAACACTAGCAACAACAATTACAATAAAAACAACAGCATCAACATCAGAAAAATATGCAAAGTGTTATTAATAATGAGCGCGAAACAACAATGCACAGAGCAGCATAGCAGGAATAACAACATCGGCAACAACAACAAAATAGGTACAACAATTACAATAACAACAACATTGCTATGCATCGCATTGCATCGGCAAACATGGTTCAATGATTCGCATGAATTAATTTTCTCGCGCCCTTTTGCATTTCGCATGCGAAATTGTTGCCCACTTATTTTACAGTTCAGCCAACATGATCAGCAACAGCATCAGCATCATCATCATTATCCTTATCCATCCGCACCATCATTATCATACTCATATGAATTTTACTTTCGTTCGTAGTGCGTGAATCTGCATGTCCTCTGCGGCTGCGTATGTGCAACGTCCTCATATCCTTGCCAATGACTGAGCGCCTCGTTGCTTCGGCATTAATTATTATTTTTATATTTATTCATTACTATTTTACAACAATTGCTTGATTTACATTTTCATATTATTTTACTTACTTTTTACTTATTTATTTTTTTTTTTTTTAAATCATTTTTGTTATTTTTCTTTTTATTCGGATTTTGATTTTCTTTAATTTATTCATTAATATTGTTTTTCATTTTTACATTGGTTTCTCTTCATTCCTTTTTGTTTGTATTTGGTTTATATTTATTTATGACTTCTTTGGTTTTCTCTTCATAATTGCGCATTTCCGTGCACTTTAACTGAAGTATTTTTGAAATTATTTTTTTTATTTTAAATCATGCGCTGCTGTTGCCCCGGGCTGTTTATTTACAAGTAATACGAAGTATGAGAGAAGAAATTTCTTTATATTTTATTTTACTGCTGCTGCCATATTTTGCCTCAATTATTTTTTTGTTTTAATTATTTCCATTTTAATGACGTTAAATTAACTCAGTTATAATAAGTAAAAATTAAGAATGTTTCAGATCATAACTATTAAAATTCTCAGCTGCTTGCCAGATATTACCAATATGATTCGTTGATGTTTGTCCTATAAGTGTTAGTTAATTTTTTTGTAATATTTGCTGGGAATAATTTTCGAAAGTGTTTTTTACAAACACTGAAGCAAATTTAATTCCAAGATTCAGGAAGTGTATACCAAGGACTTTTGTTTACTTAGCTAAGCATGTATTAGTCGTCTATGCTTGCCTAACACCTACCAAGCATGAAAATGTTGTTCTGTCATAAATATACATATTTTTTAAATATATATATTTTGTATTCGAGCTTTTTAGCAAAATCTTCTCAGCAGCTGCGTCAACTCATCAATGCTATGCTTTAGCAGCAGAACTTCACTTCTAGTCAATTTTTATAATACAAAATACAATTCGCACTCATCAGGCTGAGCTGAGCTGAGTCGTCTTCTGCGAACTGGCGTCACTTACATGAGCACGTTCCATGAACTTTTTCGCCGAAAATCCATTACAAAATTAATCATGTAAAATTGCTTTGTGCGTCTTGCCAGCATATTTGCGCTACTTTGCCATTCATGCCATTGTTTGGAGTGAAGATGTGGCAAATAAATTTAAATGAATTTTCGCGACAGACTAATAAGCAAATAAACAAAAACACAAAAAAGAAAAAAAAAAACAAAAAATAATAATCAACTTCTAATGGACTTTTTAAAGCTGTACAAAAATTATGATTGCTTTTATATATGTAAGATTTTATGTATGTGTGGTGTGTGTGTGTGTGTGTGTGTGTATGAATATAAGTGTTAGTCTAACTGCCGATTTCTTGTTGCTTCTACTTCATTTGCTGTTTTGTCACATTCCACGAAATCGATTTAATTTCGTCATTGAAGCGAAAGTAAACAATGGCAGTCGAAAAAAGAAAATAAAAAGCAACCAGAAAAACAAAAAAGTAGACAAGAAGAAAATCGCACAGGCGAAAAGTTGTTGACAGCTCACGTTCGCGATTGCGTTGATGACGTTGTCGAGTGTCCTGTCGTTGTCTTCACACACACATACACTCGACACGCACACCACACAGACACACGCTGACACACATAGTCAAAACAGACAAAAGTCAGTTTTGAAATTTCTGATGCACACATCGCTCCGCACATTGGCGAGCATTCGCAGCGCACGCATCGTACGCATCTTTGCCAACGTCCAGTGAAACCAAATTAATCACAAATATTACTTTCGGTTTGTTTGTTTTTGTCTTTGTTTTGTTTTGTTGTTTTGCTGCTCTGCTCCGTTTTTGCTTTTTCTTTGCTGCTTCGTTTCTGTGTTTATTTGGCTTACTCGCATGCCGTACGTGTCAATATGTCAGTGAATGTCATGTTGGCCTAGGAATGTTGAATGAATGTATAAAACACAGACAGACAGACAAACAGACAGACGGATGGACAGACAATTGGTTAGAGCGTCCGACAGTTAGACGGAGTGTCAAACAGTAACAGCAGTAATAGATCAAGGCTGACTCGGGGCTGGGGTTGGTGCTGGGGTCGGGGTGTTTGGCGCATAGAGTCATAAGTACGTGCCGCAGTGTTTTGGGGTATCTGACACGCCTCAGGCGCGCGCTGATATGCCATTGGCATTTATTTATTCGCACATTCGTTTATTTATTAGTGGTGACCAAAAGAAACAAAAAAAACAAAAAACAAAAATTGCCGACTTCCCATGCTGTCCAATGCCTGCTGCTGCTTCGCTGGCTGCCCGCTCGCTTTGCTGGTGTACCGCATTTGTGCCGCAGCTACTCGAAATTCTCGTTTATATTTTCAGTTCATGTTTTCGGTATTATTTTATTTCATTGTCGTTTATTTTTTTTTTTTTTTTTTTTTTTTTTTTTTGATAGCGTAACTGTCATTTTGTTTTGTGCTTTTTTTATGCTTTGTTTTTTTGTTGCTACTTTTTGTATATTTTGCACGCAGTACATGCGTTTGTTTGCTGCTTTACAGCTGCTTTTGTTGTTGTTGTTGCTGCTGCTGCTGCTGCTATTATTATTAAATTGACACATACTGACACCGTTATGATAACAGCATAAATATACGCAATCCCCTAAAAGAAAAAAAAACAACAAACAAAACAACAAAAAAATAAAGTTAACAAAAACACACTAAAAGCTGTCAGCAGCATTGAAGTTGAAGTCAAGTACACTGACACAAAAGCGAAAGCAACAAAACCGGGAAGAGCAACTGTAGCGCCCTACTCCCCTTTCGCAGCTCTGTTATGGCACATGATAAGCCAAATTTGCCACACATTTTGCCTTGCAAGTAAGCAGCTGAGCTGTTTGCCTAAGACCTACGTTGGTACTAAGCTTTTGCAGCGATTAGGCGGCTGCTTAAATCCCTTCTTTGAGCTGCAGTTTGCGCTGATCTACAGTCATAGTCCAGCGCTTAGCTTAGCGCATAGTGCAAACAACAACAACAACATGTAAGCCCATGTAGCATTTCTGGGTATATGAAGCAAGAGTCGCATGACTATTGTAGGGGGCTAACAGAGAGTTATGGCATAGGCTCAAAAAGGCTACACAGAGATGGCGCTGCGGCACGTTACCTGTTTTGGGAAAGGCATAACTGCTAAACTCTCTGTCTCTCTCTCTCCTACTAAATCAAGTTGCATTTCCTGTAAGAGGCAAGAAAAAATAAATAAAGTACAGTTTTACTTTAGTCGCTTAGTTTTTGTAGTGATTTTTGATTTGTTGCACGATTGCTTATACGACAGAGCAAGATGCCATAAGGAATCTGCCATTGGCTTATAACTTTTCAATATATATTTATGCTTTTATGACAAAGGCAAATAACAACAACAACACGAATAATAATAATAATAATAATAATAATAGAAACAACAAAAATGCTGCTGGTCAAAGTTGTCGCCAATAACTTTTTTCGTTGTCTTTTGTCTCTTTCAGTAAAAGTTTTGCAATGTTTCACGTTTGTAGCATTCATTGTGCAAGGACTAAATGCGGGTCATTTGATTTTCTGCGCTTAATGACGCGTTTAAGTGAATTTCCAATGCATTTCCAGCTAACGGCACTCAATGGCACAAGCACGACTTTCTACTAGCTCGACTCTGCTCTGCTCTACTCTGTGCCTTGCTGCACTTGGCGCAAAGACATCACAATACTTTCGAGCTAATAAAATATTCAACATTAAGGCAGTCGCGCCTGTGGGCCGCGTAGGCGTATACGTAATATAAATAGTTTTATTGATTGTGTGCAATAGCAAAAGCCTTTATGCGTTTTTTCCATTGTTTGCTTAGTTTATAAATCCCTTCGTGTACTTTATGTCAGAGGTTTGTGCGCTCACTCGCTCGCCGTTTTTTATTTATTTAGATTTTATCGTCGCCTTTTCAGTTTGCGGTAATAAATTTTTAATTCAGTTATATTAAAGTCGCCTCCCACACCGCAGCAGCCGCCTTCGTTTCGCTGCTTTGCTTTGTTTTCATTTTATATTATTTTACTTTATGTTTATTTTCTTTGATTTTTTTATATGCCCTTTTTAATTTTATTTGCCATGCTGCCTACCGTTTTCTTATACAAATTGGAGGTCCTTCTTTTTTTGTTTTTGGTTTAGCGGCCGCCTGCAAAAGGATTTGCTAAAGGTGGCAGCGCTGTGTTTGGTTTAAATGTGAAGATAAACTTAAAGCGGCGAGTGTATAAACAAAAGTTGTGCTTTTTAAAGCAGAGTACACTGAGCATAATTGCCTTGGAAGGCCGTTAACACCTTCGCCAAATTAGTCTCCCCAAACTGTTTAAAGAAAATCAAGTAATAAACAAATAACGTTATTTTTTTAATTACTACGTTAAACAAAAATCCGTTTGCCACTTTTTTTAATTAACATTTAAATTTGACTCCATCGACAATGAAATTAGTTACTTCTTTAATGATTTCTTGTGGCCAAGAGCCCCTACCCTCGCAATGAGAATTGAATAATTTGCCGGCAACCTCCAGATAATCTTCAGTCGCCAGTTTATGAAATCTCAAATATTCATGGGTGCGTCTCGCTTTAAATTCTTCAAAAGCCGCCCATTGGCTTATTATGCTGCATACTTTATACTTCAGGCAATCAAAGAATACTAAAACTGTTGCAGCTGACTTGACTTAGCAAGGAATCAAAAGTAGCATTTGCCGCATTTTTGCTGCCTTTTGTTTGAGAATTGCGTTCAGTGTAATATGCGAAAAAAATCCTTGTTTTTCATGTTACTAATTTGCCGCACATTCTTGGCACACAGCTCAGCCAACTGCCGCCGTCGCCTTTTTGTGGAAGGCTGCTTCACTGTGTATTTGTGTGTGTATTAGTGTGTGTTAGTATATGAGTGTGTGTGTGTGTGTTTTTGTCTGCGTTGCGGTCACTGCTGCCAACAATTCATTAAGTTTTCGCTGTAAGCAAATTTATCAAACTTGGCGTCGCAACATTACTTCAGTTCATTCTAAGCGACTCCCTGCCTTATTGTTCCCTGCTCCCTACTCCACTCTACTTCATTCTTTTTTACTCTACTCTACGCTACTCCATGCCACTTCTCTGAATTCAACATTGCACTGCTCAGTTCAGTACTACTCAGCTCTGCTCAGCTCAGCTCAACTCAACTCATCTTGTTTTTTATGCTTGGATTTTCTTTTATTATGAATTTTATGCTTTGAGTTTGGTTTTGCTCTGCACAGACGCTTCACTATAAATCAGTACAATAGACAAGTTTTAAGCTGGCGGAGATTAGTTATAAACTGTCATAAAACGCTTGAATCGAGTTCCTCACTTGCCATTTGTGCTGTGAGCTGTGTGCTGTGTGCTGTGACTGAGAAGCTGCCGAGTGCCATCGCGGCTTGGCTATAAATTCAACGCATCACAGCGAGCGGCGTGTCACGAGAATATTGTACAACTGCAACAAAAAAAGAAAAAAAAAAAAAAACATGAGCAAAGAAATAGCAAAATGATTTGCTACAATAACTAAGAGACAAGTGTAGTTGGAGAAGCAGCATAGCTCACTCAAGGCTGCAGCCTCAGGTTGCATTTGCCTGCACTCAGAACATGCTGCCTGCCGGGTGCCGCATGCTTGCTGTGCAACATATCAAAGTCAACGCTACTCAGCAGCGGCAACAACAACAGCAAGAACAACAGGAGCAGCAGCATTAGCAGGAGCAGTGGCGGCGGCGCAGCCAATGGCAGTCAGTGTGCCGTGTAATGTTAAGCAACGGCGTAACTTAATTGCACTTAGTTAAATGAAAAAAAGAATCTACAACAACAAACTGAAAAAATAAGTAGTAAAAAAAAAAATGGCAGCTGCACAAATGAGCAAAATGTTTCCGCTTCCTGTACCTTGGGCTATGTGCAAATGTTGACGATGACATATGCGAATGTGCACAGCGGCAGCGACTGAGGGGCGGATGGGACGGCATGGCTGCGTGTAAGTGAGTACGCGGCACATTAAGCCGCGGCACGAGCATAATTCGAAATGAGCAAGTCTGGCAGACAGACAGTCAGGCAACAGTGCCCATTCTTGTTGTTGTTGTTGCTGTAACCTGGTTTAACTAAAACGAAACAGGCATTGGCAGCAGCGGCAGTGGCAGCAGCAGCAGCAGGAGCAGCAGAAATTGCAGTTGCCATCAGCGGAGTCGCAGTGCAAAAGTGGCAATGCTGCAGCAGCATCCTTACCTACTGTCAAGGATGTGCGCTTTCAAATGAAGTTGCCTGTAAAAAGCACTTAAAACACATACAAGCAAACAAACAAACAAACAGACGGACAGACAGGCAGACAGACGTAGGAACAGACAGGCAGCGAGAGAGAGCCAGTGCGTAGTCGATTGCATGCTGACAGACATCAGGCACAGACACCGCAGCGCACACACAGAGAGCGACAGGTCAGCATTGAAGTCAAATAGGTTTGCGTTGTCCTAAAATGGCGCATTGGCCTCCGTCGACGTTATCCTGGTTGCGTATATCGCTGATGGTGATTATCTCAACGATTATGCTTTACTCGGGCCATCATGTGCATATGCATGCAATTGCAATTGCACACGCTGCAACGCTTGCCTGACGTTTGCGTGACTGCGCAGCGGGCGGCGGCAGCAGGATGCAGGCAGCAGCAGCCAGAGCAAAGCCGTTAGCTGTACGCCATGAGCCGTAAGCAGACTTTCGTCGGCCATCAGTTGTAGCTGGCTCAAACGCATTGAGATATTCGAGGCATTGTCTTTGAGCCTGTCTGCTGCAGATGAGACGAGATACTGCTTAGCGGGCTGTTAATTAGAAGCAAAGGACCTTTGTGGTGTTTCAGGCAGCACCCAATCATCATACGATCTGTGCAAGGATTTCGATTAACATAATTATGCAGTTACGCACTACGTACATGCAAATAATATTGTTAATTGAACAGAAATGCGGATTTAAACGGAACTGCGACATAGCAGTCAAATCAGAAATTCGATATTCAAAAGATAACTGCAGCTTATTTGGGGTGAGCGCAGCCAACATTCAATACTTAGTTGCAAATTGAAGAATTTGTGATAATGCTCTCTGTGTGATGCCAATACAAATTATGCTCAGCATGACAGTTATCTAAATTCGTACTGACCGAAGCTAATATCAAATACAAAGAACGCTCGAAACGACGACTATTCGATAAGGTGTAATACTGCAAAAGGGAGTAATGTGTTTTCCTTCCATTAACTCTCGAGAAGTTGGAAAAGTCTTAAAAATTCGAAAAAATATACATCGAATTCTTAATTCTTTTTTTTCTTTTCGCAGACGTTGTGTAAGCGCACTACCAAACAAGAGGACTTACGAAGCCAGACCTAGTGTCTGTTCTACAGCTACGACCGATAATGACTTAACAAAGATAATTATTAGTAGAAGATTACAAAAACTAATTAATAAAATTAAAAAATAAATTTAAATTAATACAAATATACATAGTAAAAATTTAATTAATAACTTATTCTATCTAATTTCATTAAATCTACGAGTAAGAAGAGATTTTAAAGAGGAAGAGAAGGCTATGTTAGAAAATAAATGATAGTTAGAGTTATAAGCCAAACACATAACATAAAAGGGATCATGCAGTAAGAAAGATGACCGTGCAGTGTTAAGTCTAATGGGCAAATAGTATCTTGTTGAACGCGAAGGCACGTTAAAGTTTACTTTCCCGAGGAGACAAGATGAATTGACTTTTCCGTTTATCAGGTTATAAAAAAAAAGTATACCTAATACGGATCTCCGACTAGCTAATATATGCTTAGCTGCATGTATCGAATGTATTGCTCTCCTGAAAGTGTGCTATACATTTTTAATTTGTTGTCGTTGTTCATTTCAAACAAGAGGGAATCCTCTTTTGGCAAAATTTTCAATGCTCATTTTTAGTAACCGACAAACTCAAATCTTTCGTAAAATATTGGACTCCGTTTATAATATATGAAACTAAAAGTCTTAGCCAAGCAAAGCTAAGTAAAATCTAATTAACTTTGAGTGCGTATTTGTTGTAAGTATTTAATGCAAATCCCATCCAAACACTTTCGCCACAAAAACTCATGCACTCTTGACGCTTTCACCGCAATGCTTTGACAGCTAAACCGCTGAAGGTGTCGGGCGGTAAACACAAAAAAAAAAATAAAATAAATATACAAAATATGAAAACGGCAGAGCATAAGCAATAAAACTCTTAAAAAGGAAAATGCAAATAAATATAAAATGAAACCAAATAATATTTTTTATAAAAATATTTAATTTTAATTAAAGCTACCACATATGTGTGTATGTGCGTACGTATTTCTGCGCCATGGTCTGCTTGCGCTGGCTTCAACAGAATGCAACTCAACTGAACTCAACCCAACTGAACTACATCTGCCTCCTGGTGGCATCGCACTTGTGAAAATAATTTGCATATTTTATGCGAAAGTAACCAAGTGTTGCAGAGCATTGGCACAGTGGCGCAAAACGCACAAAAGCCACATGACATAGCTTAGAAAAGTTTTGCGCCCACACTGCTGCCAGCGCGCTAAGCCACGATGCTGCCTCGATGCTGCCTCGATGCCGCCAAGCTGTGTCCTGCCACGCTTTGCTACTTCACATGTGAATGCTGAGCAACTCTGCCAGACTGCCTGCATAAGTGTGCGAGTATGTGAGTATGTTTGTGTGTGTGTGTGTGTGTGTGTGTATGTGTGTGAGCAGAACACCCCAGCGACCACTTGTGTGCTCACCTATGCGGCAGACCAGACCAGACCACACCGGGCCAGACCAGACCAGACCAAACCAGACCAGACCAGACCATGCCAATGCGACCGCCAGCACATTAAAAAGTATTACTCGCAGCGTCTGCAGCGTCGACGACGTCATCAACGTGAGCAGCAGAAAATAAGAAACAAAAACAAAAAGATTTTTAAATACTTTTTTTATGCGCTTTGTTGCCACATGTGGACACTTGAGTTGCGTTAAGTTGCGTTATGCTGCGCGTTGACGTTAACAACAACAGTAACAAGAACAAACAACGAAAGCAGGCACAGTAGCTTTGTTGTTGCTGCTGCTGTTGTTATTGTTGTTGTTGTACGTGTCATGAGCAGCATAAGCAGCCCCTGCGAGTGCAACGACTCTTTCGCCTGAGTTGCTTTCGCCGTGCAAAAAAAAAAAATACGTAACGAGACAAAAGCAACAACAACAACAAACATACAACTGAGCAACGCAGTCGGAGCCGCAGCTGCGACTTTTACTTGTCCAATGCAGCTATGCAATAAAATACAACGACAACAATTTATTTTATATTCTTTTATATCGTTTTCAGTTTGTTGTTGTTGATGTTGTTGTTGTTATTGTTGTTGTTTTATGACGCCGCGTTTTATGCCAGAACTTTTGCCCTTGTGTGCATTTAGCTTTTTAATTTGTCGCTTTTAATTTGAATTTGCTCATTTGCAGGTTTGTCGCTTCGCTGCAGCGCTTTGTCTCTGGCGTCAGTCAGCACGTTTGACGTGAAAGTGCCAAAGTGGCAGAGTGTGCGTGTGAGTATGAATGTGGGAGAGTGTGAGGGCATGCGGGTATAAGCCTCGTTTGGAAATGTTTAAAATGTTTGAAGTGTTTTGACACATGCATGCCTATGTGTATATGTGTGTGTGTGAGTGTATTGCTATTGCATTACACTTACTGCTGCTGTTGTTGCTGCTGTGAATTCTATTTAGTATTGATTTTTGGCCCTTGGCTGACTGTTGCCAAACATTGTCAGCACATGCGAGGCTCATCGGCAGCAGTCGGTGGCCGCTCTCTGCCTGATTGGCAGGCATGTGTGCTGTGGATTTTATTAACTATTTACTGTCTTATGGCACAGATTATTATTGCTTGACACTCAAATGTCTCCTTAGCTAATAAATTGCCTTTAATGCAACATAAACGCTTGGCCCCCATATACATGCATACAAAAATTCTTAGATTAGCAATGGCCCCAAAGCATTAAACGCTAAGATTATAAATATTAAGAGGCTGCCAGGCAGTCAGGCAGTCAGGTTTTTTTTTAACATTACTTTGGCAAAATTGCCTATAAATAAAATATGCACATCAATAGCGAAATTGCGGACATACTCGCATGTACACAAGTGTACATGTATGCGCGGTGCTGCTCACACACACATGCATATGCAGCGGCAATCGATGTTCCACTTTGGCAATAAAATTAGCTCGTTTATGCAGCAAATTAATGTTGGCGCACACATGCAAGGCACGTAAATCTTCAAGATTAGCACAATAAATTCTCATAAAAATTGCGCACATATCTTAATTTACATACTTTACGGCGGCAGGAAGTACCGGCTCACCTACTCCTGTGTGTGTGTGTGCGCACAAAGTATGCTGCGAAGTATGCGAGTAGTGAAGTTGCATGCTAAGGAATTCATACACACACATACACACACACACCAAAGTAGAAGACACAAATTTCGGCAGTGAGTATAGTCAGCAACTTGACTAGATACAGCGACAGAGCGAGCGTGTGGCGGCTAGTGTCTGGCGGGGGGCGGCTGTCATGTAGCTTAATGACTAATGGACTCTTAATGATCTTGCAAACGCGACACGAGGCACAAAAACTAGCAAACTACCGAAAACGGAAGTTGCAACTTGCAGCGCAGCCACAGCCACAAGAGAAACAGCAACAGCAGCAGCAGCAGCAGCAGCAGCAGCAGAGGCAGAAGGACTATCAGGAGTTGCAAGGATAACAGCAGCCAGGTTGCGTCCGTGTGTCGCTAAAGTTGAAGTTGATGATGACAACAAAGTTCAAACTTAATAACGGCACATTAGACTATTTTCTGTTTCTGTTTTCCTCCTGCCTTTTGCCTTTTTCTTAGCTACCCCGATGGCTGCGTGGGTAGTTTGCCATTGCCATGGCGACATGGCGGCAGTGCAACGTTGCACGTGACACGTTGTCGCATTAGACTTGGTAGCTGCTGCTTAAGCACATGCCCTTGTGCCCACACACACACACACACACACACACACACACATACAGTAGGTAAAGTACCTGCAGTAAGTACTCTGGCAGACACTCGAGCCACACCAGCGAGTTTGCTAAGATTTGCGCGCGCGCGCTCGGTTGCTTATGAAAATTTGCTAAAATTTAATTACTGCATTTTTGTAACTCACAACAGCCCTGAAGGGGCGAAAGTGTTTGTGGGAGTGGGCAGGGTGGGCGGGTGTTGTCTTCATGCAAAGTCTCAAGGAGGCGCATTTGCTGCGCCATTCATGCGCTTCATTTATCATGTGACTGTCAGTTGTTGAAAGGTTTTTAGTCCTGCACAAGCTGCGAGCTGTTGGCCTGTCCATTAGAGTCGCCAGCAGCGCGGCTTGGCCAAGTGTGAAAAGCTGTTGCCAGGCAGCCGCCCACTGTGGCAGACTGTGCCCGACGGTGGTAGCCAACGCGTATTTATTTGCTGTCATATTTTTGGGTGAGCCTGCGTTGGCTTAACTGACATTTAATTAATAATGCGCTGAAATTGCTTTGGCAATGTGGACTCAAAGTGTTTACTGTAAGTCAATCACGTGCGCGTGATTTTTTGCTGACACAATTTATGAGTTAACTAAGCCCTTGGTTATGCACATGATGGCTTGACGGCATAGGATTTTTTAACATGCGTTGCACAACGAATTTCTATAGCTCAGCACAACGCTGCCCCTCTACATGTAGTTTAGACTTTATTTGTAGTGTCAGTCATACGGCATACAGGGGACTTTTGGTGGGTGAGCCGAACATACCCAATGTAAACTATAGCAGCCGGATAGGGAATTTTATGCGAGCTAATGCACTCTAAAGGATTTACAGCTGCACACTGCGTTAACAAAGAGCCCCAATTGTCAGTTACTGACCACACTCTTTGTTAAATTTAATATCCTGCAGTAGATATTAAATTCCACTTAACAGCTTTTCCAGCAATTCAAGTACGTCTTACCCATACTGTACCTATGCATAGCAGTGAAGTGTGGCTTGGCAGCAGACACGAAATTTAATGCGCATCAGATTGTTACTCATTGGTGACCTTCATCTGTCAAATCTGTCAAACCTTAAGTAACTTAAATGGCTGTCCTCGTAATTCATGCGCAACTGTACTTCAGTGTAAATAACCTTCAAAGCTAATGCAAAGGCAAAATCTATTAGGCAGCCAAACATATGTCAAGTCATTTTCACACAGCGCAGAGACAAGTCCATAACAAGCTGCATGTCAAATGTGTAACGATTTTTCGAACTGTGAAATTGCTAAACAAATAAAATTATTGTAAAATCTTCTTTTGAAGCCACCACAACAACAACAAGAACAAAAACAAAAACAGCAATCGAAAGAACATCGATAAGAACAACATTGTTGTGACGTAAGTAAGTGAAACAAATATATTATACAGTGCCCACAACAAGACACAGGGGTACAAAAAAAAAAAAAAACAAATAAAAAAAAAAATAAATGAAACAAAAAAAAAAGACACGCACAGACCAAAATCGGTAAGCAAACAAACCCATTTCCGGTTGAGTGCATTTTGCGTTTGCGCGAGTTACTCGCCTGCTTCGACTGCGTGACTGACTGACTGACTGATTGAGTGACTGGCTGAGTAAGTAAGTGAGTGAGTGAGTGAGTGAGTGAGTGAGTGAGTGAGTGTGTGTGTGTGTGAGTGAACGAATGTACATGTTGTCTGGCTAACTGACTCACTTAGTCCCAAAGCACTGGCACATGCACACACCTTCACTGCTCTCTCTGCATTGCCTCTCTCCGCTGCTGCGTTGCCGCTCTCGCACTCCTACTCCCATGCGGAGTATGGCCGCAATGTTGTTGTCTGCTTGCCAGTTACGCTCGACTGCGCCGCCAGCCGCAAAAGTCATCAAGCGCTGCGCGAGCGTACGAGGCCAAGCAGCTGAGTCTAATAGCGCACCACAGCATACATATGCCTTTCGTTGCTATTCGCTTCGTTGTTGTTGTTTCAATTTTTTTAGGTTTTTTTTTTTTTTTATCGTTTCTGTTTTCTTTCTCTGTTCTGCTGTAGTTCGCTTTGGGTGCGCGTTTAGCGTCGCTGTAAGCGTATATCTTATTCGTGCGTTCTTCGTTCGTTTGTTCATTTGTTCGTTGGTTAGCTAAAATTTAGTGACTTTTTGCTTGACATGACCCAGCATGTCGTTATTTGATGGGAGTGACTTAACTAGTTGTGTGTGTCAGTTAGCTATTTGTTGTTATTGTTGTTGTTGTTGGTATTTTTGGTATTGTGGTTGTTGTGGGCTGCATTGGCGGCGTCGACTGCTGCTGGTGAATCGTGAATCGCTTTAGGTTCAACTTATTTCACTTTGCGGCCAATGTTGCGGTGTGGGCCACAGGAATCTCTGGGTGCCGGGCGCCGGCTGCTGGCTGCTGGCTGCCGGGAGCTGTTCGTTGGTTGCTGGAAGGCAGGCACAGCAATGAATTGGTTATTGTCGCATTCACGACATTTGTCGATTGTTTCCACGCATTTTCATTTGCAAATGTACATTGCTGCGCTGCTGCTTGACGGCGACATTTTGATAAATTGCTTTCAGATAGATGTCGCTTACTTTGCTTCGTTTTTTTTTGTTTTCTGCCATCTTATTCTTTTCTTATTTTTTGTTTTATTTTTTCTTGCACTGGGATTTTTGTTGTTGTTGTTGTTGTTAGTGCTAATGTTTTTGGCTTGAAACTGTTTGGGCGGTTTGCGTATGTGTGCAGTTTGCGATCTATTTCGTTGTGTAAAAAGACATGACCGTTAAATGTATTTAGGAAGTCAATAATTTTTTTAATGGCGCTAACAAAGCAATTATTGATGAAAGTAAAAAGTTGTACTTGGCTTTTTATTATCATATTTAGTTTAGTTACGTTTTTATAAAGGCCAAAACAGAAAGTATTACGGCTCGAAGAGTGAAACTGTAAAACAGTTCAGTGAGCGTGACAGCGAGACGCTGTGAAACTGTTGCAAGCCGTGACTCTTCTTCGATTGTGCTAGGTCGACTCTCTAGTTGTGGCTTAAATATGTGATATGCCAGCGAAAAGTATTTTCACCAATCACAACAAATTTCATCATCAGTCATCTGCATTTGAGCACTGGGTCACATGTGTAGGTACAGCAGGCGGACCAGCAACCGGAAAGCAATCAACGTAACTATGAAAGGATTTAGACATTAGAACGATTTCTCGCCTTCAGTTTTTGTTCGAAGCCATATTTATAAATAACAAAGTTATATATGCAAAAAACAATATCCTGCAAGTAAGGAATATTTTGCTGGCTTCAGTGCAGTCGTATGCGACCCAGTTTAGGCGCATGTGAATGACGACAAGCCGACTTTTCCCATGAAAACCATGTCGATAACAAGTTTTTCAACAATTTTGAACTATGTGCGCAACAATTTTCCTAAACAAAAGTAAGCAATTGTACCAGGTCAAGCACAACCAATTGCTTTCACTTTAAACTGACAACAACAACAATAAGAGCAGAGGCAACAACTTACTCAACTTATGCGATTATATTGTGCGACTTAAAGACGCCGCTGCAAGTTGCTGGGCGTGCTCGTGTCTTCTTGAGCGGAAAATGACATACGAGCGATACATGCGACATTTGCGTGCGTGCGTGCGTGCATGCTATGCCATGTGTGCTTATGTAAATGCTTGCAAGATACACTAAATCAGCGACGCGTTGCATTGGACGACAATATTCAAAATCTAATTTTACATTTTACCTTTATTTTTCATTATATTTATTTCATTTTTCGTTTTTACCATTTTGTTTATTAAAATGTTGCTAGCAACATAGATGTTGCACTGTTTAGCAACAATTTCCCACAACAATTTCCCTCAACATGTGGCTTGGCTCACTTGCATGCCAACAACATGTATACCTAGAAGGTAAGAATCATGCAATTCGTTTTTTTTCCGCCATTTCAAATATGCTATGATAAATAACAAAACAGGGGGCAGAGGGAATTACAGTTTATTACAAAATTAGTTGGCTTCTTTTGCAGACACACGAAACTAGAAAAGTCTGAGCAAAAACATGGCATGATCGTGGATGTGCGAGCTGTATTGGTAATGCGGAAAATGGACAAGGAGCAGAAAGGATATCCGATAATTGGAAAAAATGAAGAGACTGAAACGGCGATAACACGTAGAAGAAGGATTACTAGAAGGCAATTTCCATTCTCTATCTCTTTCTCGCTGTCACGATCATTCTTTCCCTCATTGCCCGTCCCCGATCAGGCAACACCATCACCACCACATTGTTAAGGCAGTATCACATACACGCATTTCGAAATCCTATTTTTACTGACCTCGGACAAAAGCCAACCTGTTTCGATTGTTTGTAGCTGCTTGTGCAATTCGTGCACATCTCGTAGGCAAACATGAAAAAAACATAACAAAGCAGTTTGAGTGAAAATTGCGAAGCGGGCCAAAAAAACGTAAACACAACATTTGTCTGCAACGCGTTTGAGCGCTTTTCATACAACGAACCAGCGATGCAGTCCACACGCGAGAGGGGCGACAAGCCGTGACTTGTGGAACATGAGCGAGAGGAGAAGTCAGCATCCACATGCTGTGGAACCGAGTGCCACAGCCAGTCAGCCAAGTCGCGAGGCATGCGTTCGTTTGTTGAATTTTCAGACTTCAGTTCATTTCGTGGTTTCGTACGGTTCGGTACGTGGACAAGCCAGAAGACGTTAACTAGACTTGCTAGCCACAAACACACACTCAGCTTGCCTGCCTGAATCAAAAGCAAGTTGATGCTGCCCCGTAGTGTAACGTACAAATTGTAACGAGTTGCGCGAATTTTTGAAAACAGTGCATAAAAAATAATTAAAAATTTAGCTAAATGATATAGTCAACACAGTATTATTTAACTATTTTCTAAAAGATTTAACAGTTAAGTTATAAGCCAACAGGATGTTTCAGTTGCGCATGGAAGCATGCTACAAAATATTGTGTCTTTCGTTGATTGTTTAGGCGAAACTTGTTCTTAACGGTTAACGGTTTTTACGTGCGCTTATGTTCGTAACTTTTAGTGTCTTTTTGTGTTACAACAACAATAACAGCAACAACAATGGCCAGTTAAATAACAATGTGTTCTAGTGCAACCAAAAAAAAAGTAATAAATAAAAAAATAATTGTTAAGTAAAAATATTACAAAAAAAAGTTGCACGTAAAAAATAGTAAAGCAAAATAAAATAAGAATAGAAAAAGGTGAAGGAAGAAAAAACTACTTTGACATACTTTCGCTTCGTGCAAAATTTTCAACTTTCTGGTTACGTCCTCGACACTACTGGCAGACTGTTACAATAACAACAACAAACACGTGCCAACAACTAGAAGACGAAGAAGCAGCAGAAGTAGAAGAAGCAGTAAAAGTAGCAGGATAAGCAGGAGCAGCAGCAGCAGCAGAAGCATCTTGAACATTTGTCGCCTAACTGCGCTGCAGCAGCACGTTGCTCTTCTATCTGTCAACGTTGTCCTTCTCATCGCTTGGCTCATCAATAACAATACCAGCACGAACCAAACAAACAGAAAATACAAAACGAAAAAGAAGCAAAAGCCAAACACAACAAACAGACAAGATAAAAAAGTATCGAAAGCTGTGTTTTTACGAGTGTTTGCCGTTGTGGGGTTCAAGGATTCAGCCAAGACAAGACAAGCCAAGCGTCGGTCGCACGACAGACAAAACTCATACACGTTATTAAATGCGACAGCGGATTAAACGGTTGGTTAGATCTTTATGCCTTTTTTATTATTTATGCGTAGTTATTAAAAAAAAATCAAATTCCATTTACCCGTTGGCGGTTGTCTGTTCTGTGTTCTCCGCTGGCTGCTACTCAGCTGCCTGCGCAAGTGTTCATAAAAACAGAAAACCAACATTTCAAAGGCATTTTCCCGTTTATTAAACCCAAAGCGGGCGATTAAGCATTGAGAGTCGAAATGCTGAATTTATTTTATCAGCCAATTTTTTTTTGCGTATTTTCCGTTAGTTGGCGCATTTTGGCTGTTGTTGGAAAAACGGCAAAAATTTTATGTTAACTGGTCACAAATTTCTAATCAAAGAAACAGTCATACCAAAATATGGTTTTTTTTTTTAAATTTGTGGGGCAAGCAAAACTTGTTTATGGGTCAACATTAAGCTTAAATAAAATAAAAAAATAAATAAATAAAACAAAAAAAAAAATCAAACAAATAAATAAAAAAAAAAATGTTTTTTTACCGAAAAAAAAAAAATAAATAAATAAAAAAACAAAATAATAAAAATTCCAAAATATATAAATACATATATAAATGAAATGAAACTTAAAGGTTAGAAATGAAAACAAATTTTTTGCATAAATAAATATGCACAGCAGGATATTTGTATACACAAATATTGTATATGCACATATTTAGGAAATAGTTTTTTGCTTAGCTCGACTTGGCAGCCGAACCTGTCAGTGTGTCAGTTGTTGGCTGTTTTGTGTGCTGCACACAAATAATGTTTCCCACACCGTTTTAATATTTATGAATCCTTTTTTTCTATAAGCATTGCCAACATATACAAACTGTTTTATATTTGATATAAGCTAGCGACGAACGGATATGCATGTATGAATTAGGATTCTTTGCATAATATCCGGCTTAAATTGTTTGCTTTGAGTTGATCTCGATAATATAACGTAAATAATTTTAAGCATTTCTGTTTGATCAATTTTTTATATTATTCATGTTCATTTAGTTTGCAGCTAAAAATTGCTTCCAAGCAAATGCGTGCGTCCTTTGGCGGCAAAATTGTCATTTCTTTGTCTGATGTAGTCGCGCATCAGAGCCAATTAGGCTTATATTAGTTAAGCTATTTTCATACTTTATTATATTCTAATTTCTTTATAAGGTTTTATTTTTTATTTTTGTTTTATTTTTATTTTTATTTTGTTTATTGACGATTTGTCGCAGTTGGTGGGACACAAGTCCACTTTTGTGATTTAAAGCATTGGCTAAATAAACTTTACTTCAAAAACAAACAAAAAATTTTTTGCTTTAGAATTTAGGCACTGAAATATAATTTATGTAACTGAATTGTTTTTTTTTTTTTTGATTTTTCGTATTTTATTTTGCGTTGGTTTTTAATTTAACTTGTACGTTTTTTAATTAATATTACTTCGTCCTTTATTTCTTTAGCATTGACTGCTTCGACAGCTCACAGCACAAATTGCAACTCACAAAAAATAACAAAAATCTACAGACTTTTAATAAGTTTGGTATGCAAACATAACGAAGCATTAAAAATTAAAACGAAAATTCTTTCCAATTATGCGTAAGAGAAAATGCTTTCAAATGCAGAAGTTTTTGTTTTACGTTGCTAATAGTTAAGCATTTGCTTAGAAATTTCGTTTGCTTGAATTTGTGCTAAATTTATAACTGCGTATTTTCAAGTAATAACAACAACAACAACTACAACAACAACAACTACAACAACAACAACAAAAGTAGCAACAAAATAACAATACTTATGCGGAAGCAGAGCACAGAGCAGAAGTCGGTTGTGTTGGCTGCATTGCGAGCAGCAAAGCACAAATATTTCATATGCATGCATATCCTGCCGTATCTGAGCATATCCTGGCGAACACTCGTAGCCAACTTGCGTATGCCGTAGCAAGCTTCATCTGCAACATTGCTGTGCTGCGCTCGCATTTCAGTTTGCATAAAATAAAACTCAAAAGCCCAATGTGCCTGCCGCATCTTGGCTTATACAAAATTCATATCCTGCAAATATTAAAAATGCTACAATTGGAATCTTTAAAATAATTTCTTTTCCTATTTACGCACACTGGCAAGTGTATTTCAGTGAATTTTATACAGTATTTACATGCATACAAAAAAAAAAGCATAAATAAAATAGAAACAAAAATTAAAAGTTAAAAACAAAATGTAATTTCTCTGCTGGCAAAATGTTTGGCTAACCAAAACAAACTTATTTTGCCTTGCATTGTGCCAAACATGCCATCTCCCTCTCTCTCTCGAGATTTGTTTTTCCTTCTCGCTCTTTCACCGTTATAACCGTCATAACATTTTCTACACTGCTGTGCAAAAACATTGCACGTCCAAATCGAAGCAGGTAATGTGCAATCATGGCAATGAACACCAAGAGGCGCCGAAACAACGGCAAAGCGGCGCAATTGGTGCGTATCCTAGACGCGTTTCAAGGCTTTGCCTGCAGGCTGCAGAAGCAATTAGCTGCTGAGACGTATTTGCCTGACTGTTTCATTGTGTTGTGAAATTTTTGCTCGAAATAATTCGACCGAGTTGCACATGAATATTCACATTGTGTTATATGTTTAATTACCCATACTCGACTTTGGCCTCACATAGCTATTACGCTAAAAGTGACGAAGAAGATGTGGCCATATGTTTAGGCAACTGACTTGAATATTGAAATAATTTTGCACAACTCAGCCTTAGCTTAAAGACTTGGCTGGCATAATTTGTTGCTCGGGATTTGCAGTTCCAGCAGCCGGCAATGTAACGTAGAACTGCGATGCTATGTAGGCTGTCAGAAGGACACTCGCCAGCAATCAATTTGTGCTAAGTGAGTGGACTGTTATGCCAAAATAAATAGTTAATTTAGCAAGGACCAACGGCAGCGTCTGGCTGCTGTCGTTTGGCTTCTGCAGTCTGTGACAGATCTAAGTCGCTCGGCTGTGCTGTGCACATTCGCAGGTCTGTCAGTGGCTCAGATACGCTACGCAATTCCAATTGGGCAGCACCAGACGCATATGATGTGCAGACTACATTTGTTAATGTATGCCAGATGGGTATGATTGATTGCGCTTCCTGTCATGCCATGTAACACTGTTGCAAGACATAACAAAAAAAGAAAAGAGAAAAGAAAACGTTGACGGCGTGCGAAACAGCGCTTGTGTCTGCGTAGGACATTGCTGCTGGCAGTATGATGGCGTTGCTGACACTCAGCCGCGAACACGCAACACCTGCGTGTGGCAATGCTTATGTCCTTGCTTGTTATCCTTATCACATAGCAGTGCGAATTTAAGAAATATAATTTAGTTTGATTTAAATAATTCTACATACTTTTGTATACATCTGCAAATTAGTTTATTTAAAAATATTGTAAGCTGTAAAATCGTTCGTAGATAGCAAAGTCTGCAAGTGACACCTGCTGTGTTATATGAGGGTTACCTGTACTTATAATATGTAAAATTAAATAGCTGCAGAACTTTTTAATTTTATTCCATTGTTAAACTAATGAGCAAATAAAACCAAAAAACGTCTACTCTTGCATTTGAGTAAAATTTTAGTCAGCCATTGTCCTGTCAACTGCCAGCTGCCAAGATAAAACGTTTCATCAGCAGCTCATCCAGCTGTCACATTCCAACCGAAGCTGGGGCACAGCCACGAAATAAAATTACAACGAATATTTTATATTCAATTAGCAATGCAAACGCCCAGAAATGTGCCCACACCCACACACACACACACACACCCGCACTCTCATCCATTATTACCGTTAGTTTCGAGAAGGCGCGCAGCGCAGTCAGCAAAGCAGCGTCGAAGTGACTTTGTCTGCAACAAATTCTATACAAAATCGCTTGGCAATTCAAAATCGTGAAACACTTTAATTGCACATAAATTTTCATCTGCAAACAGCAGCCGAGCGTCTATGGCCGAAAATGTTCAGCCGAATCTGTGTGAGTGCGGGCGGCCAGGACCAACCGTGCATAAGCGTGGATTGCGTAGTGACGACGCTGAGTGTCCTGCGCTATAAAATTTAATTAAGCAGGCGTTTTATTGTTTATAAATTCATATTAATGATATTGTGTCTTCAAATGCTCTTAAGTAATTTCTTCACCCCCCCTTCACCACTCACTCACTCTCGCACTCTTTCGCTGGCTCTTTTGCTGGCTGTGCATAACTAAGCCGAAAACTTAAACAATTCATTTGCGCGCTAAAATGCGAAAAGTGCCAAGCAAAGTAAAATATTAAAACTGATATTTAAATTGATTTAGGCCAAACGCATAATAGTCGCAGAATAAAACAAAACGAGAATTTAAATTTCGCGTTGTCGCGGCGACTTGTCTTTGTTGTTGTTGTTGTTTTTTTTCGCTTTCAATTTCAGTTTCATTGACGTTCGCCAGCTGTGCTGCGTTGGCGTTGATGTCGACGTCGACGTTGACGCTTTCAGCGCAGGCGACGATTTTGTTTATAAATGAAAAAAGTTTTTTGTCTTTTTGTTTTTTTTTATTTCGATATTTTTTTTTGTTTTTTTTTTTTGTTGCTGACGTGTTGTTTTGTTCTCCTTTTTTTGTTGTTTTTTTTTTTGTTTTAGTATTTTCTGTACTGTGCAGACGATTTATTTTGATTTGATTTGCAAATGGCTTTAAATATATTTTCTGTGCAGAATTAAATGACTAAAGTTTGACGGTAAACAGCAAATAACAAAAACAATATTAGCGACAGGAAAAAGAAAAAAAAAAAATAAAAATGAAAAAAAAAAAAAATTATGCGAAAAAAAAGTAAACAAAAAAATCGAAAAAAAGTTAAAGCGGTGTAAAAAAGTTTGCAAGTGTTGGCGTCATTTGATTGGCGGCGCTGTAATTTTTATTGCATATTTTATAGACAAAGTTGTCGGTTAGTGTGCCGAGCGACTTTCGAAAGTATTTTCAAGTTGGCCGCCCAAATACTTGAAAGTCGCGTGTTCTGTCTGCATCGCAGTCAAGTGCCAGCATTTATCTAACTGTCGCACACAGCTTAGCTTAGCCTTGGCAGTGTGTGTGTCGTCATAAACAGCCACAGGCAATAAAATAATGCGCCTCTCTGTTATTAACAGACTGCCAAGTCGGATCCTTCTTGAGGCGGCTAAGCCTAATGGCTTTGTAGCGCACATAATATTAGTAGCATAATTTTGGGGGTTTACACTTTAAATTTATTTCGAAATTCATAAGCATTTTATGATAACTTGGCAATAAGCAATAAACGGCCAGCGGTTCTACGACTCAGTTACATAACTGTTATTTGTTTTCTGAGAAGTAACATAAACAAACCCGACCCTTGCATATAGTCAAACATGCCATTCATTATATATAATGTATGTATATAATAATCGGGGGGGAAAAAATAAACAAAGTATTTCATTTACTAAGCAGTAAAATTCTCAATTTCAAAAGAAAGAAACAAATGGGAGGTAGAAGAAGAAGAACATCGTAGACATAACAACTTCGCAAGCAAAGTAAACTGTTTGCCATATCAAACATTATCACTTCCGCTGCAAAATGGCAAAAACAGAAATGCAAGCAAAAACGACGTTGAAAAAAGATCAAAAAAAAAAAAAAACAAAAGCGAGTAGAAAAACAGAAACCATTAAAATCCAAGAAAACTCAGCTGAAACTGTATCAGATAGACGTGCTAGAATATTGACAGAACTTGCAAAAGTCATTCTGCACATTTTTTGCCGTTTGCTCATCGTTTTCTTTTTTTTTTTCGATTTTTTCTCTGAATTTTTATTTTTTTGTTGTTTCATTTTTGCTTTGGTTTATGTCGAAATGCCTACGTCTATGCATGAAATTAATGCAATGTAGCATATGTAGCTACAAATGTACAATACATGTGTGTGTTCGTAGTCAAGCGACGCCCGAATGCACGGCATAAGCTAAGCAACAACAACAACAATAACAACAACACGCAACGATACAATAGCAACAACAACTGCGGCGCGGCATAAGCAAAACCGACGCTCAAACGCAGCTCAGCGCCGAAAACGTTCTGCTTCGCTTCCTTTTGAGTTTAATGAACTTTTCGAAAATAAACAACGCAGCCAGGCAGCGGCAAAGGCGAAGGTACAGGCATGAGCACAACAACAGCAACTCACCCGCATGGTTCTGCGCACAAGAAAAGTGATTTCATTGTTTTTCGATTTTTCTTATTTTTTTTCCATTTTTCCTGTTGTGTTTTTTTTCTTTTGCAATTTCAAAAAAAGTTTTTAATTTTGCATATGAATGTTTTCCACAGAATTTTCAAAAGTTGCAAATAGTTTGTGCTGCTTGCTGTTCGAGTTGGTTTGAATGTTGTTGTTGTTGTTGCTGTTATTGCAAATTAAATAAGCAAATTTTTTGAAATCCAAACTGTTTCAGTTTTACAAAATTTTCGAATTGCATTTTGAGCAGATTAATAAAATTTAATTTGCATTTATTTAGAAAATGCTTTGACATTGCCAATTTAAAATGAAATAACAGAATAGCGGAGAATCTCCAGGTTGGCTACTCTGCCAAATGTATTGTCGTTTAATTTAAAAAAAAAAAACTTTGCAGTAACCATTTTGGCAGCTGGACATAGTTCAATGAAATTGAGTTTTTAATACTATTGATTATTCTTTTCTATTCTTTAATTAGATTGCATTTTTCCTGAATGCTTAAAATAATCCAATAAATGTTGTAACTTTACTTTAAGCTGTCAAATAGTCTGTGAGAGCTGTGAAATGTACAGTTAAAGTTAATGATGATTAGTATAGATAATTAAAATCGATTCTTTATAATATCTCTGATATATTGTTTAAAAATACTCGGGTAGAAGCGTGTGACGGCATTGAGAGTCACCGAGAGCCAATTAAATATTTACTAAGTTCGAGTACACTTTGCGTAGCTGGCAGGCAGGCAGAGCTGCGCCGTACACCAACATACCCACACACCCTCACACCCATGGGCAATCAAAGCGGGCACAAATTCAAATGACAATTTAATGAAAATAATTGCATACAGCAATGAAATGAAAATTTCCATGCTCTGCGTTGTTGTGTGTCGTCTTCCCTGGTTACAGTTACGATTCAATAAATTCCAAGAAAACACTTTTCAAGCTATTAAGCGGAAAATTGTTAGCAAAACAAAAAAAAAAATTGAAAAAAAAAGCGCAAAACACAAAAAAAATTAGACAGAAGAAACAAATCGACGAACTAAACCGCGCCGAGCCTATTTCGAGCCATGGCCACACATAAGGTCTCGAAATGAGGCAATTTGCGGTGCGTTTAAAGTGAAATTTATAGGTGAGCTTATGCAGTAATACGAATACGAGTGCGTATACCCGTGCCGGTAGTGGCTATGGCTGTCGGTGTGACTGTGGACGTGCCTATGGGAGGGGGAAATTTTAATGGCAATTTGGTAGAAAAGTGAAAGTAAATAAGCAGATATTCTGCTTTAAGTAGACCGAGCTGAGCGAGCACTTGAGACGATTGCTTTGAGCATGAACTATGGGGTGGAGGTGGAGGGAAGTGTAGGCGGGGTGCAAGTAATCCGCCATATTGCTTATCAAATTAACATAAAAGTAATGTAATGCGCACTTCCGTTTCCGCTTGGCACTACTTGGCTACATACAACTAAAAACCGTTGTAGGGAACACCATAAATGTGAGGGTGCAAAATTACAACGCAACATTTCGTTTCTTTTTTTTTCCTCTTTTTTCCCGGTGCTTTATGCCTCACTTGGCTAATTTTGATTTTATATTCAAATTTATTTTAGTGTTTTGCTTTTTTCCCTGTGGCGGCCTACACTGTTATGAAAATGCCAGAACACACACATTTTTATTTTGTTTTTCGTTTTCATTTTTGTTGTTTTGTGTTTGTGTGTTGTTGTTTTAATTTATTTGTTGCATGTTCTGTTTTCATTGTTCGCGCTGTTGCCCGGTTTTATTAAACATGCGCCGCGCTTTGTTGCCACTACGTAGGCAGCCACCTGTGACATTGAAATGCTGGAAACGGCCCGAAAGCATTTGCCAAACAACTTTAATCGCCGCAGCAGATCACTTAGCGCCCCTACTCCCCTAGCAGCGCAGGCTGACTTGCGACGGTGGCTGGTGGTTAGTTTCACGTGCCAAATGTATGCTGCCAAGCTGATATTGTTATGATTATTATATATTTTTTTTTAAATTTTTTATCCTGTTTTATTTTTTTTTTTTTTAATTTTTTTTGTTCTGCAGTGTGTATGCTGAGTGCATGGTGACTTATGCTATTAGTTTATTTTAATGCTGCCAGCTCTGCGTTTTTATTGTTCTTCCAGACTTAAATTATATTATTATACCATTCATATTTTACCAATAAAGGCCGAAGAAATGCTACTATAAAAGTTAAAATTACATACAACAAACTTATTTAAGCCGAACTTCGTAAGGCTACTTTGCCACTAGCTGCGTCTGCTCTTGTGCAGAGCAGCGCTTTGTGCTTATGTAAATAAATAGGAGAAATTGGTATTTGTTGAAATTTGCACCAAATCAAAATGTAAAATATAAAAATTTGTTTTAAAAACATTGCAAAAAGCAAACACTTAAAAAATGGCGCGTCTAGCGCAGAACACTTTGCCTAATGAACACATTCCCAATAGAAATCAATGCTGCATGCATACATCACAGAAACAAACAAAAAAAACAATAAAGCAAAAAAAAAAAGAATAGGAAAAAAGAAAACTGCAGATCCAACAAAACAAACCAGCACAGACTGTCTACATATGCACACGGCGTCGCATCGAACAGCAACAAATTAATAAATACAACTTTTATGTATTTCAGCAATGTGAATTTTTTATCCGAGAATTTTTCGCTGAATTTATTTGTTTGTTGTATTTTAGTTTTTTTCAAAAATCTTTTTCTCTTTTTCTTTTAATAATAATAATAACGTTCGTATGTGCATATTTGTTTTTTCTTTTCGCTTTGATTTTTTGTTTTATGTTTGCGCCAGCAGATTTGCTGTTTCGCTTTGTTCGGTTTCTTCTATTTTTTTTGCGCGTGGAAATTAATTAAATGCACTCAACTGTGATTTATACGCAAATTTTAGTCTGAGTGAAGTTTTTACGTGAGCTTACAAGTGTGTGCGACAGCCATTGCGGCAGTCATAGAAGAAAAAACGAGAGGGAGAGAGCCAAAGCAAGAGCAGAAACCAACAGTATGGGCGAAGTTTTGCTATCATAAGAGCTTAGAAAGCGCAGTGTGGGGAACGGTGCCGGCGTTGATTGGCTGCCTCGGATAACGGTAGAACGCTGCACGATGTTGTGAGTTGAGTTTGCTACCTGAGCTTGATTATTTGTTTTAGAAATTCATTTGTTGTACGGCTGCGGCAATTTGTGTTGTGTTGTTATTGTTGTATGGTTTGTTTTTGAACAATTTATTTTATTTTTGGCAATGTGTGTGGTGCGTGTTTTTTTTTGGTGGCTGAAGTGCTTTTCTGTTATTTTTATTTTATTTTGCATAGCGATGCAGAAACAAATCTTTTTTATGTTTCAAATATTTTTCTCTTTTCAACTGAATTGAATTTTTTAATATTTACAATGGTGGTAAAATTGGGAAGAATTATGAAGTAATAAAATTTAAAACGTAAAAATAATAAAGCCATAAAGTTTGCTATGTTGAATAATTAAAATTTACAATTGTTATGCGAGTACCATAAACACTTTCATAAAATAATAATAAATATTTGTTAAAACATTATGCGCATAAAAACAATGTCAAACCCTGGACAATAGAGTCAAGTCTACAATGTACAGCTGCATGCCACACAATGAAAACCCAACTGCCACTAAAGTATTTACAACAAAGTGCTTACGGCAAGCGCAGCAGATGCTTTGTTTGCTTTGTTATGCGCGAGTAAGCCGCCAACTACAAATTAAAAAAGTCATAATGGAAGAGAAAAACCCTAAGTAGTAATCACCACAAAATTTTGTGAAAGCAATAGAGCAACTCTTCATCTGGCTAAGAAACAAACGACGACACGTGCATTATTATTAATATTGTTAGTATCAAAAAAGCGTTTGATATTTTCGCTTTGCCTGCTTAGCGAAACAATGGAAGATACAAGACAAATGAAAATGCAATTTTCTGCTAATTTGTGCTTGTTGAAATCCGCCAAACAATAGCGACAAAACAATAAAAACGTTTAAGTGAAAAAGAAGACCAGCAAGCTTCAACAAAGGCTACAGCGGCAAAGGGCAGCAGACTAATGAGCACGGCCCGACGCATTAAAACTCAATTTGAGTGACACGCAGGCAGTGGTGAGATGGCGAACGCAGCGAACCCAATAACAAATGCCAAACACAAAAGTCATTGGCTAATGATGCGCATTGCCGCTACTCACCGCACCAACGCACAACCCACCTCACCCCACCGCAAAGCACCTTAGCCACACACAAACAATTACTGTCAACGCCTGTACATTGCACAGAAACTTGACACACTCAGACAGCGCCACTAATCACTCAACGTAATGCCTATTCATGGCTCAAAACTCACTCATGCCAATGGCATTGTCATCATCGGCGGCGGGACTACCCTCGAACGACGTAATACATACCGAGTTATGGTGCAAATCAATTAACCCTGCGTTACCTTCGTCCGTGGCTTCACTTTAATTACCAAATAATAATAATTTAATCAAATTTAAAATATTTTTGTTTCTGATTGAATGCGTCTTTGAGTCATATGCAATTTCTGCGCAGTTTCATTTCAAACGAGCCCCGATAATGAAAGCGCATTAGCACAGTTTAGTTGCGTGCCTACTGGGCCGATAGCTTAATCTTAAGTGGCTTAAATTTTTTTGTTACCCAACAAACCAAAGAAAAAAGAAAAATAAAATAAATAAATATTCGAAAAGAAATGTGAAGAGGGCAAAAGTAATAAATAAACCCATTAAAGGCAAGCCTGACCTGTCTGTTGCGATTGGCACTCTAAGCACTGCGCGAACAACAGTCGAACAGCGGCTCATGAAATTATTATTGCCAACGTCATACGTCACTCATTTTCGTTTTGAGTGCAATGCATTAAGTAGCTCAAGTGGCTTTGCCATTGTTGTTGCCATTGTTGTTGTTGTTGCTGTTGCTGTTGGTGGTGTTTTGTACTGCGTTGTTATTACACGCAAGTATTACTTTTGCTAATTGTTGTTGTTGTTATTGTAATTGCTTGTTGTGGTTTTCTGTTTGTTGTTGTTGAGGCTGTTCATGTTGGTGCTGGTGTTGCGATTACTGTTTTTGTTTTTGTTGTTGGTATTAACGTTGCCGTTGCCGTTGCTGTTGCTGTTGCTAAGCTGTTGTGCACTTAATGTTAATGCAACCGAAGCCAATTAAACACTTTTGAGTTTGAGTGAATTTCGCTATTAAAGGCAAATGTTTCAAAAGTATTTTAATTTATTTGTTTTCTTTCTTTCTCATTTCTGTTTTTGTGTTTTGTATTTATTGTTATTGTAACTGCGAGGGCATGGCGCCATTAGGCATGCAGACTTTGTTTACTTCAAGAGCTTTGTTTAAAGTGATTAATTTTTATTCCCATTAAAGTAAAATCTTTAATCGTTTATTACTTATGGCCATTAGTGGCTTGTGTTGTAAATATCGCATTAAATTTTATACTTTGCCACAGACAGTGGCACTGAAGGCTGTTTTTATTCATGATTGGCTTTATGTAAAAGTGAATTTAACAATAATTTTGTCTTTAATAGATCACTGAAATTCACACGGTGTCAAGCAATTGCGTTGAATGTTATCGAAGTAACTGCAAAATGCAGGATGAAAAAACAGCTCAGCAGTTCTTTATTATATTCTTTACTCGAAAAAACATTTATAAAGATTATAAAAAATATATTTTTTATGATTTGTGGGTTTTTTTTACACAATTTTTAAATACTTAAACAATAAATAAAAATCCACTAGCGTTGCCTAAGTATATCGAAGTATGTAAATTTTAAAGCAAAATCTTTAATACGAAGTTGCTTATCTCTCATTGCTTTTATAAGAGTAAGATAAGAGCCAAGAATTTCGTACTCCAAAGGCAAACGTAAAATTTTTCACAACGTTTAAGCTGAGCATACACAATCGTTAATTGCATTTAATTTGAGTGTATCTGTGCATGTGTGTGTGTGCATCGTATTCGTCTGCCTCCCAAACTGATTGTCATTGTCGCCGGTAACTCAAAACCCGCATCGCATACATCTTGATTGCCAGCGTCTTTTTCACCTACATAACATACGTTGAATTTATTTCAGTTTTACCTTGCTTTTTCTTATTTTTTTTTTTTTTTTTTTTTTGTTTTTTGTTATTTTTGTTGAACATTTTGTTTCGTTGCCTGTCACTCAAACTTAATTCGTAACTTAATTTTAATTTCCATGTCGCTCATACATCGCCCGACAAGCGAAACGCGAAAAGTAAAACTACACCAACGGCCTATGAAGATGTCTACAAGCGAAGGAGCGAACGCATGCTGCCTGCTCATATTTCAAGCGACGGCTCCCATTATTCGCCTACGTCGCCGTCGGCGCATGCACCTGTCAGTGCGAGGTGCTGCTGCGGCGGCGAAACCTTTGCACAGCGACCCACATATGCGCACACCCGCAACTTGAATCAGTGCCATGAAAATCTGCCACATGGAAATGGCAAAAATCGCTATAAAACAAAGAAGAAACGAAAAAAAAAAACCAAGGCAAAGAAAAGCAGCAAACAAATAAGCGTGCAGAGCAACGTAATAAAAGTAATGAAATTGTGTGGAGCTCTTTACTTTATGCTTTTTCGTACACTTTGCTTTTGCAAAAGTACATGCCGAAATGCAACAACAACAACAACAACAGCAACAGAAAATGAAAACTGTTTCGCCTTTCAGCACAAACGTAAACGTGCACAGTGTGCGCTGCGCGCCAGCTTCGCTTCAGTTCCAGTTCACAGACATTGACACAGTTTACCCAGTTTACCCAGTGATGAGCAGTTCGCTGCTTGCTTCAGAGCACTCAGCACTGCAGCTGCGGCGAATTCTTTTGACTGTCATTTCATTTGCTTTTTTATTATTACTCTTATTTTTTGTAATTATTTCTTACAAATTACTATTTGCATATGCTTATGCGAGTATGTCCAAACACTATTTGGCATGCGATTCTACTGATTTCGTCAATGGCTACGTAATCACACAACACTCACTACTCCAACAACAACTTTGCCTGCTAATGCCAATTTTTAAATATTTTTACAGTTTTGAAAGGTTATTTGTCATATGCTTTCCACTGCAATTAGCACCCCGGCCTGCTTGTGCCGATGTTAATTATTAGCTCATCGTCTAGTTTGCTCTTTTACTCTTGTTAGTTTTGCCAATTATGCGCTAAGCTTTCTAAGCCAATGTAAAGCTTTTTGTTACCATTTACTTTTGTTGTTTCCTGTTTAAACTTAGTTGTTGTACCTGCGCTCATTAACATGCTAAGTGTTGTCATTGCTCGTGTACTCGTCTGCTCACACTTGCGCTACCCACGCTCTGCATGAGTCGTCTCTCCTTTTGCCTCTGCCTTCTGCCTTTTGCCTTTGCACACGCATTCGTTTGTCTAATTAGCAGCTTACTCGTACATGCTACGTTCGCATGCCGATGCTCTGATCTTGCAGAACGAACCACTCTCACACCACACGACACAACGAGACACGATACAGAGTACGTTGTTATTTTTATTATTGGCTTGGCTGCTCTTGTTGTTGTTGTTAGCCTTGTTGTAATTGTTATAAATAAGAAAAAACAAACAAAAAAAAAAAAAAAAAACAACGAAGGAAAAAGTCAGTAACAAGCAAAGCCAAAGATCTTGAGTTCATGTTTTTCTTAAGACTTAGTCTGATTGTAGCTAAGCTGTAGTGTAGGAAGGGGTATGGGAAGAGGTGAGAGGGGCATGTGCTGCGTTGTTTGTGCCATCATCTAGCCTTGGTAGAGTCGTACGTACTCGTTCATCGCTAATTGGCCGCTCTCGGTGCGCGTTAACATCGTTGTCATAGTCATACTCAGAGTCACAGTCATGTTCATTGTTCATAATCAAACAGTTACCGTTTATTTGCCGCTTAAGCCGCTTAAAAATCGCATGCTATGAGTATATTTTCAATACTTTATGCGAGCACCATGCAGGCGAAATTGCGAAGTTTTATTTTTGTTTTTTACTTTGTGAGTGCTGTGAGTTTTTTAATGAGTTTTGAATACGAGTTGGCGGCAGTTGGCTTTTTGAGTTTCGTACATTATGGTATTTCTTCAGAGCGCAAATCGGCTTATGGTATTTCATTTTACAGTTCATTAATAAGCAATTGAAATGAGTGAAAAGATCTTACCAAGTCGCTTTTGCATGCAGTTCACTTTGCTTTACCCCTAAACGATTTGGCAACAATATTTGTGTGCAATTATGAAAAACCTTGACGGTGTAAGATTTTGTTTTCTTTCATTTTAATTTTAATTTTAGTTTTTTTAATGTTTTTTGTTAATATTGGTAATTGCTTACATGTTTTGTTATTTATTAGTTTTAGTTTTTTTTTTTTGTTTTTTGCATAATCAACATTCGACAATACTCATTAGCAAAACTGTTTTTATTGCAATAAATGTTTTGGCGAAAGTCGAAACTCTTTTCATAACTCCTGAAAGGTTAACAAAGCGCTCGCCATAATTCTGCGAAGTATCTTCAAGTCATACGCACAACCTACTTAGCCTTTGGCCACTTGTATACATTGCTTTGCTGTTGCCAGACACAATTCCACGAATTTTTATTTACCTACAATATGCGTCGTTATGCAGGACGTGGCTAAATCACTGGCTGCTGTTAAATACCTCAGACCGTTAGGCAAACTCATTACGAACACACTCAGAAACACTTTGTGCTGTAAATGAATTCTCTCAATTTACCATTTTCCTTTTTCTTTACAAAGTCACAAACTTCAAAGACTAGGCCACAGCTACTATGGAGCCTTGGCTCACTGGCTAAACCGCTTAAACCGTAGCAATTATGTTAATTTTTCCTTACGTTGTCTTTTTGCGGCATTCATTGCCAAATTTGTAAGGCAATTGCATTAAAAACCTATAAAAACAGAGCAGCACAGTGTACACAAACGAATATGGACAATCGGCATAAATGATATGGAAAAACAAAACAAGCAAAAAAAAAACCAAAAAAAAAAAAACTATAGCAACGCAAGTAAAATAGAAAATACATAGCAACAACAACAAGATAAAAAAAATAATAAAAACCAAAGCAAGTTACAATATGACAAAGCAAATGAAAACAAATGAAAATACATTAGGCAGACCATAGAGCAGCAGCAAGGAGCGAGCGACAATAGTAGCAGACTCAACGCTAAGCGTGACTAAGTGTATGTTGACTGGAAGGGAGTGGGAGGTAGAAAGAGAGAGATAGAGAGATACGGTAGAATGTAACCTGCATATTTTAAAGATAAGCAGGCGCTATGGGCGCCAAACTAAAACAAAAAAATTAAAACACCAAACAAAAAAAAAAAGAAAGACAAAGACATCCAGGAAGCAAGAAAAACAGTGAAACAAAGGCAAACACAGCCAAGAAGGACAAACAAAATGAATTCAAATGGTCAACTTATGTAGAGTGAATTGGCACTTACAGCAATAACAACAACAACAACAGAAACAACATGTAGAAAAGAAAAACGGCCAGCGGGCATCGACAAGCAAAGAGCAAATAGCGATCCAACAAAATAACAATAAAATAATCAAACACACAAAAAGTAACTTGAGTGCAGTGGATGACCAAAAAAAAAAAGAAAACAAAAAAAAACAAATCAAAGTCATGTTTCGGTTTCGATTTTGGTACAACACTAAACCAAAGAAACACTTCATCGCATACCGCTTCATAACACTACACTACAAGAGTAAACGAACTGAAAATGTAAAATTAACAAGAAATCGATTCGCATGTGAAAGCATAATAGAACAAATAAAATAAAAATCAAACACTAACGTAGAAACAAAACTCAAGCGTAGACACGCACACACACATACACACACATATACAAATAAGCGAAGCTGAAGCGAATTGCGGCGAGGCAAAAGGAAGCCAAGCAAAAATAAGCTGATTTTATTTATTACTCGGTTATCAATGCCTTTGTCGAATTGCCGTATGAATGCGCAATGCCGCCGTCATCAGCATCGGCATCGGCATCGGCTTCGCGGCGAACGTCTTAGTCGTTCTCTAGTCACCACTCGCCGCTCACCCGGTGAGTGCTTGCTGGTGAGTTTAGCTGAGCTTTTGGCAATGCCAGCAGCTCCCACGCTTCAGTGCACACCACGACAACGGCTGCAGACGTTGTGGTCCCTGTGACTGTTGATGCTGTTGCCGATGCCGTTGCCGATGCCGAAGCTGATGCCGATGCCGATGCCGATGATGACGATGACGATGCTGTAGATGCTCTTGTGTATGATAAACTTAAGTGAGTGCCATTCTTGTCGACTCAAACAACAAAAACAACAACAACAAACAAACAAAATTATACAATTTTATGCGCATTTTGTATTTTTTGGTGCTTGTTGGCTGTTTGTTGTTGTTGACGTTATTGTTGTTGTCGTTGTTGGTTGCTGCTTGTTTTGGCATCAAGGCAATCTGCGCCACTTGGCTATGCCTAAGGTTCGATTGGCTGTTGCGCTGCCAACTGATGATGCTTTCTGCAAACGAAGGCCGCTGCATCGTGCATTGCCAAACAAGCCAACGTTGCAGATTCGTTTTCATGCTTTAATGCGCTGATCGCAATTTATCTGCGGCACCCACCATTGACTGATCCTCAATTTAGTTTTCAGCTGCACCGCTCAGCTCCCGGCTCATCGTCAGTTGCTGCCATCAAATAGCAGCACATCTTCGCTGCTAAGCTTAGCTCAATGTCATGCTGTTGTTGTTGTTGTTGTTGTTCATGTTGCTGTTTGTTCATTGCCTGATTGGCAACGACTTCTGCTTAGTCTGCACGTGCGGTCTTTTGTGAGCAAAGCCAAACGGACGGACGAGGATAGCATTGCCACTCCGCTGCTAACAAACAGCAAACGGCAACAAAACAAAACAAAACAAAACGAAAAATAAGAAGCAAAAGCAGCCGCAGCAGCAAAAGCACAAAAGTGAAAAATCTGCTAACAAAGTAATCTTCTAGCCTCCATGAATGGTTTCTTTTGTTGTGCAGAGCAGCTCTGGCATTCGACAATCGCCAGCAGCCTTCTAACGGCTGCCCGCCAGCCAGCGCAGCGTGTTGTGACATACAAAACGTCGCTTTATGGCATTGAGCGGCGCCGCTATCGCCATACTGAGGCTGTGAGCAGGCAAAGCTGCTGCAGCAGCGCATCAAAAGATGCATTCAAGCATTAAAAATTGTACCGAAAAAAAAAGAGAAAACAGAAAAAAAAGTGCAAAAAAAAAACCAAATAAGCAATAAGAAGAAGAGGCAGGCACTCAAAGCACAGGCAATGAATGACGGCATCGCATGTCATTGCATGCTTTGGTGCGATTATGAGTTTTTATGCAAGCGCGCGCGCACTCGCGACGCTATTTGGTCGTGCATTGCGCTGTGACTGATGCCGCGGGGCATCCTGCTCCGCCAGAATGGAATGTGCTGTGTGTGTGCGCGCATATGGATTGTGTGCTTATGCGCTGCTTGCTTAGAGCGTAGACGCGTAGTGCTTTGTCCTCTGTTTGCACTGCCTTCGCAGCTGCGGCCGCCTGCAATCGACGCATTTCTTTCACACTTTCCTTTCGCAGCGACAAAGTGAGTGGCGGCTTTTGTGGCGCCGCCCCTTACCTTAGCCATGCCTAACTTTACTTTGCGCGCTTATCGATAATTTGCTTCTACGCTGCACGACATTTTGTTGCCCCTTTTTATTTTAGTCCATTTCTTTTTGCTTTTGCCGCTTAGAACAATGCACTTTCACAAAGGGTTAACTGAGATTAGTTTTATTTTTTTTATCTTTGTTTTTTTTTCTCATCCTTTCTTTTGTGCACCCGACTAATTCTTGCCTTGTGTTGTCTGCATTCTGCTTTCACGCGTCTATCGCGTTTTATTGCGTTACAACATTCTTTTGAAATGCCATAGCGACTCAGTTGTCCTTTGCAAGGGACAGCAAAGTTGCCGTTTAATTATGCTCCGATTTTATAGCGTTGGCATTTTTTATTATTATCATTTTGTTAAGCTAAATGCTTTTAAGTTTTTTCATCGCACCGCGGCCCCTTTCTGGTTATATTTCTTTATAAATTGTAATTACTCTAGGGTTTTTGTTTTTTCATGTTTTATTATCTGCAGTCTGGCTGCAGTCTTCAAATTAACGGGAAATATTAATTTTAATCTGTCTTGCAGAAACACTAATCTGGCTAACCCAAAAAAATCTATTCCATGTTATTATATGCGCTTATCTTGCGCCTGTTTACCTTTGCACTGTGCACTTCGCATAACTTCTGATATTCGCCTTAGTCAGGCACATTATGATTTCGTGCAGTCGCGGCTAACCTAATTCACAAACTAATTTCGCTGCCTAGTGAGTCAAACGGCAACCTATTTTGCAGGCACTTTGCGTTATAGTTATGACTACGTGCTTGTTGTTGTAGCGTAGTTGTTGCTGCTACACTTTATTGCAGATCGTCAACATAAATTTCAACACCGCGTGCTTGCCTTTGGCCACGCTCACTTCACGTTGCCTGAAATCATTCTACATAGCAGTTGAGTCTGTTGCATCTCACTGCTGCAAACACTTACAAGGTTTACCCACACGAACACGTGCACTGCTTGTTCGGCCCCCTCGGCGCACGCCCCTCCCACTGCTTCACGAGTGAGGCAACACGAGTGACTCGGCGGCGGCTGCTGCATTCGTTATTCTTATAGCAGTTTGCATGATTAAATGCCAACTCGTGTACCGTGCCGCTTCTTCCAGTTTGACTTCGCCGCATGCTCGTCTTGTTGTTGTTGTGGTTGTTGTTTTCTCGTTCTTTCTTTTTTCGCATTGCTTGGCGTTGTTGTTGTTGTTATTCTTGCTGCTATGCTAGCTGTGTTCTGCCAACTGAATTGGCTGCTTTTGTTTGTTTGTTTTTGTTATCAGTTGTTGGTTGTCTGCAGCCGTTTTGTTTTTTTATTGGTATTTTTGTTGTTCTTGTTATTGCGTTTATTGTTATTGGAAGTTCGTGCTTTATTTAGAGTTTTGACTCTTTTTAATTTTCGCTCTGCATATTGTGCTCCATTGAGTTGCTTCGCCTTTTATTTGTTTCTTTCATGAGTTATTTTTTTTTTTTTTGCTTTTTATGTTCGATTCGTTTGTTGATTTGTTTTTGTTAAATTTAATGCTAAATGAAGTGCGAAATTACAAAATCATGATTTTTGTTGTGCTAAACAAAAAACTTATTCATCTGCCTTTTACTGTAACTTAACTGCGACGCCGCTGTCTTCTTTGTCATCGCCAGCGTGGTCTTCAATTCCATTCGGTTTGCTTTTTTAAGTCATTTCCTGCATAGTCATAAAGCAAATCATCTTCGTCTTCGCATTGGAATTCAAATTGTTGAACAAGCGCAAAACTTTATGTTATCCGTATGAAATATGACTCTTGCCAGTTTTCGATTTTTATTTATTTTCATTAGCTGTCTTATTTCTCATATTTTTCTTCACTTAAATCATTTTAATTGTTCAACGTGTGAAAATGATTTGTTTAAAATGGGTTAAAGCCAGGGCAGAGCGAGGCAAAGAGCCAATGAGCCAATTCACTTATGATTTGCTTACATGAGCATTGTTTATCGAAGTTACTCATGGCTTTATTGTTTTCAGCTTTTTTGCTGCAGCATCAGCAATATTTTGTGTAACAGGTTCTTAAATGTGAACTATGACTAAGCGATAAATGGGTGTTTGGGTTTTTTGTCTTATTATTTTAGGGCAGCACATAATCGATATTGTACTTAAATTGTTTTGAATTTTCAATTGTTGTTTATTTCGAGCATATTAAACGGGCTGATATGCAAATAAGCTTGGATCAGTGCCTACTTAATGTAACTTTGCTAAGTCAGAGATGTGATAAAACAAACCAAAATTGATTATTAAGTTAAAATAACTGCATCGATGTACTAATCAACTTCCATCGATTTAATGGGCAAACCTTTTACCAAACATTTGTAACTTTAATTGACATACGAGTAATTGTTTGATAGCAGCCAACTTTCAGTTATCTTTCATCTAAGACACTAAGTTAAATTTAGTCAACTAATGAATATTTAACCAAGTAAAAAATATAGGTTAATCACACACTGAAACCGTAACCACCATCGTAAACTTTTCGCTTTGCTATTGCAATAACTAAAAGCAAACGTGTGCACTTTGCATCTAAGTGACGTTATTTGGTTCAATTTGAAAGAATAATAAGTGAAAAAACCACAAACCCAACATGATTTTTACTCAGCTCCACATTTCAGCACTTCAGATGACTGACATTCATTACGATTTCGCCGAATCAGCAAAAAGCAAGTTAAATTTATTTGTTTGCCGTCAGCTGCCTAAAATCTAATTAGAAGAAGTAATTAAAAATGTTTGTTGTCCCGCAAATGCGAGTCACAATAACCAAATGCGCAGGAGTGAGGGCGGGGTGTGTGTTTCCTGCGCTGAGCGCATGAATGAGTCGCTATATGCAAGTGCAAGCATATTGCACCAGGGATGCATGTGTTCATGCGACCATGCACTGTTGCGCATGTTGCGATAGCATAACCGCAACAACCGAAAATGCCACGAAGACCGCTGCACTCGCAGACCAAAGCAGACCAGAGCAGACCAGAACATACGCAAGAATAATAGCGCACTGAATTTATGAAATTATCATTAACTCACTCGACAGTGAGCAGAGAGCAGTGAGGCCTGGTGCCAGTGTCATTAATGCACCAGACAAAGACAGCGCAGGCAGAATAGTGCAGCGCAGCGGTCTCTTGTTTTTTTTTTTTTTTTTGTCAAATTTCGTCAACTGTTTTGTGGTGAATGAGAGAGGGACATGGTATGTTGAGTTTTCGAGTTTCTGTTGGTCAATTGCGCACGTGTCGACTGCAGCGGAAGCGGCTGTGTGTGTGTCATTGAGCAGAACCTAGTGAGAGAGGCAAGGAGAGTCAGACTACAATTGAGTAATGCAGTAACGCGGAGTGATGCTGACTGCGGCAGATATTTTAAATTTTAATGACATGTTTATGCCTTTGCCTAGGCAGGTAGCAGCTCAAGGAGTTTGCACTGTTCTCGTCTGTTTGCCACTGTTGTGTGCTGCTGTTGACTTTTCTAAAGCCACTTAAAAATATCAATTTGTAATTTGCCATTTATTAAGCGTCAACAATAATGTGCGTGACTACGCTCAGACCATGCCGCGCCACTTATGCCTGATCAGGTTTTATAAATAATTAATGTAATCGAGACAGCATTAAGGCATGCTCGCACATAATTGCCAATTATCAATTCAACATTCAATCGCAACGTATCGTTGTAGGAGTGTGCGAAGGAGCAAAGCAGCGAAGTGGAGAATTGGCAAATTGGAGAAGTAGCATGCGATGGCAGCGTCGGGGCCGTGCAGGGGTGTGTCGGCATTCGTTCAGCGCTAAAACTGTCCCTGGAGGCACATGAATATCGACTAAGAATGATGACGTTGCTGATGATGTTGCTGCTGCCGCAGTCGCTGCTGATGATCATGATGATGATGATGGAAGTGTCTGCTCAGCTACAGCTACAGCAACAGCTAATGGCGTGTCCTGCGTATTTCATGCCTCTGTTCAGCTTATGCGCACACACATTGAAAAACGAAATGAAGTGCAGTCAGCCCACAATCGTTAAGGTGTTTGTTGGGCGTCGTGCGTTGGACGATTTCTGTGTAATTGAGTGGGTCAATGACTGATGCGCGGGTATTACTGTAAATGTGTGTGTGTGTGTGTTGGTTTATGTGTGTGTAAGCGTATTCCCAAAGCTAATTATTTATGGCGCTTTAGTGGCTTAAGAAATTGAAATTCATTGATAATTTAGTGGGCGGGTCGTTTTTCTTTTTTCTTTGTTTTTTTATCTATTTTTCCTTTTTCATTTGCTGATGATGTTCGATTCAATCGAGGCGTCGTTTTGAAATTTAAAATGAAATGCATTTCACTGCCTAAATGAATAGCCTGGCCTCAGTGTTAATAAGGCAATCAAGAATTGCACACTTGGGATTATACAGAAATTGCCGTTAATGTGAAATTCATAAGCATTTGAGTTTTGTTAATGCAAGCCAACTGAATATTGATTTTAAACTCCCCTGTTCGGATATTTTTCCACAGAAATTTTTGCTTCCTTAAGCGCCTGTCATATCAACTCGCCTACACCAAATACCAAACTCCCACAGCCCCTGGTTGCTTTGTGTTATTTCTAAAGTAACCTCTAGCAACAACTCGCATCGCCAGGCTTACAAGGACATTTACTTTGTGCTGCTCGCTCGTCCCCCATGCAGTGGTAAAAGTTTTCCCCCGTTTGCAATTTTCCGTGTATGCAAAGCATTTGAAGCAACATTTCATCAGTGCAAAGCCAAATTGTTTTCTATTTTATTGTCAAAAAGCTTAGCACAGCAGTCCCTGTGGGTCGGCAGGATGCCAGCAACAGACAGCAGCGCAAATTGCCTTTTCCAATTGATTCGTTGCTTTATCAATTATTGCCCACATGTAAAACAGTACAAACGCAAATGGAATGAAAAACAAAAGACGAAAAGAAAAAACGAAAAATTACATAAAGTAAACAGAAATATTTGCAAACAAACAGAAGAATGGCATTTCCATTTGCTAACGTTCACTAAAAATTTCGCCAATACAAAACAATTTCCAAGCAAACAAATAAAAGCCGCACCAAATATTTGCATTTTGGGGTTTTTTTTCTTCCCTTTTTGTATGCTCTCGTTTTAACGAATTTATTTTTTTTTTTTTGGTTTTGCCAACGCACTTTGTAATATTTAACAATTTTCGAAAAAGCAGCGTCAGAAGCGAGGCATAGCAAATAATGAAAAAAAAAAAATTTTGACACAAAAAAAAAATTTTCCATTTCGCTTATTGACTACACGCACAATTCACACCGACTCTCACATACCCCCCGCAGCACCGCACCCCACCTTATAAGCGTCAAAAAACTTTTTGTCAGCTTTGGCTGATTTCTGCTGACTTTCGTCGTTGCCGCTGCCTCTGCCGCTGTCGCCATAGTCGCCGTCGCCGTCGCTGTCGCTGTCGCTTTTTCATCACAAAAATCGTAGACCAGTTTGTTTTGCATAATTTATGCAATTTTAATTTTTCCAACGTGGAAAATTTTGTCAACTTTTCGCATGCAGAAAATTTTGTCGTTTCGTCTATTTGAGAATGTTTTTAATACACGCAACTTTGCCGTTGTTTGACTTTTGTAATTGTTACTAGGGTTTTTTGCATTTTTGCTTTGTTTTTTTTTAACCCTTTATGGCCGCCGTGCCGCACAACTTTCAGCCGTTTAATTCCTTTCCATCATCATCAGTCATTCCCGTTTTTGTTTGACTTCAATTTATGTTCGGCTGCGTCGTCATGGACGGATGACATTTTCATTTATTTTTTTTATCTGTTTTTTTTTTTATCGGTTTAGCCTTTCTGTCCGTTTGTTATTTGCTTAACGTTTGCTTTACTTGACTATTCTATTTGAGTTTTATTTGTTTACCTTGTTCGCTTCTCCCTCTGCCCACTCTACGCCGCTCTGCCTGACTCTCTCTGGCATGCTCTGTTTGGTGCCATGTGATTCAGTAATTCACCTGCGTCGTGGTGTGTTTATTCATGCCGGTGTGGAGTTTATTAGAAAGTGTTGTAGCTTAATTGTCTTCATGTTTGTTGTTGCTGTTGTTGCTGTTGTTGTTGTTGGTGGTGGTTTTGTTGCTTTTGTTGATTTTCGCATTGCGGGTGTTAAAGCATACAACAAAGACTGAGCTTAACAGCAAACAAAGCATTGGCGCTTCTATGCCATCTGCCAAGTCACGGTCATGTACACTTTTTTAGTTCACATTCAGTTTTGGTTTAAAGAAAAATTGTATAGGGAAAATTGAAAAACGTTTAGCAATTAGCGATTTATGCTTGCATCTCTTAAAATATTTTCAATACTACAATACATGGGCTGCTGTGATAAGCTGATTAAGCTAATGCATAAAATGTCTTAAATTTAATGTGGTTTCTTAGTTTCAGTTGATAATTTTTGATCAAAAATATATAATAAAATTTAAATTTGGAATATAAGTTGCACCATGAATTTGCTAGGCTCACTTTTAAGTAGAATCTCTTAATGCAATTTAAAATTTGCCATGAAACGTGTTTATTCTGTCTTGGCAGACATTATTAATATGCTGTTAAATAGGCTTAGACTTAGATTTAGTCGAAGTATAATATTGGTAATTTAATTGGCATAAAATTTATCAGCATTAAAGCTTCAATTGAATTTGCGTTAATGTATGTCCCATGCACTGTATTTTCAAGTTTAGTGCTCAGCAGAGCTTTTAGCGTTGCCTGTGCCAACGAGTCAATACACTCAATAATTCAACAAACTGCTTATCGCAAAGTAACCAACAGTCAGCTTAAAGTTCATTAATTATCAATTATGGCCGTGCCACATTTACGAAACGACATTCAATCATCAATCTTGCAGATGTATCGATTAGCAAATGACCATTTACGATATTCAATTGCGCCACAGTCATAGCCGCAGCCGCAGTGACTGCGATAGCGACAGCGAAATGAGCAAAAGGCTAATGAAACGCCAAAGCAAAGGACGAATGCGATTGCGATTGCGTTTGCAAGAGCCAGGAGGAGCAGCAACTAATTGTTGTATGCCGCTCGATTAAAACAATGACGCATGCGATAAAGCACAGCAGAGCATGGCTTCGGCAAATGTCGCTTAGATAAACATGCAACGTAAGGCTTGAAATCAAACAATAGCACAATAGACGCACTTTCAATACCCGCCACTCACACCATCCACGGTTACTCATACGTCACGCGGCACACGGCACACATGGCACACACAGCAACTCAGGGCCACTCATGCGGCTGCAGTGGCATGCTTCGAGGTGCTAATTAACGTGGAGGAGTTCTGCAATTGTTCTAACTACTAACACTGCTATCTAGATGACATTATTGTTTTTGTTGTTATTGTTGTTACAGTTAATTATTATTGTTGTATGTGTTTAGCCATTAGCCAGCGTTGTTGTTTTGATATTGTTGTTATAAACATTTGCCATAAACGCAACAAAAGCCATTTGCCTTGACTCTGTGTCTTCAGTGTTTATGTTCGTATTTCGTTTGTCAGTTTTTAACAAGTGCTTGCCAATTGGCTGGCTAAGCACTGAGGCCAAGTTTACTCGTATTAAGTAGACAGGCCATATCCTTGCCCAAGTGCGCACACAAGTGTCAATTGAGTTTGGTTGCTTTTCTGTTTCGAGTGTTTTTGTGTTGTTTATTGTTAGTGACAATTAATTGTGTCTACACGTTGCGTGTGTATTGAATCAATAACAATAATAACAACAACATCAATGACAACAAACAACAACAACGCAGCAATGCAAACATATGCAAAGAAACACACAAACACGCACACACACACACACATGCATGCAGAGACGCTTCGCCTGCACTCACTAACTCACTCACTCACTCACTCTCTGTCAGAAGTTATTCTACGCTCAATCAGTTTGAGTGCAAACATTTTAGCCGCCTTTCCGCAAGTTGCTTCCGTCGTACACTTCGGCTTCACTTGGCATTGTTATTGTACGCTGGCCTATTGTTGTTGCCAGCAGACGAGCGGACGAGTATAAGACCGAAGTTTTGTCGCCTTAGCCCGAAGTTTCGTGTCAAGTTGACAAATTATTTTCGCAAATATTTGCGTGCTCTCGATTATGACATAAGCCGCAGTCATCAAACTGTCATAGTGCACACTGCACTCACACACATAGACACACACATACGCATACTGCACGCATGGGAGAGTAGTTTGTGGGTTGCGTGCTGCTTGCTGCTGTCTCTCTCTCGCTACGCCTTTGGCTTTTGCCAAATGAGTGACGCAAACATCTGTCTGCTCATTTTGATAGTACAACGAAACTGCGGTTAACTTGACTGCGGTTAATCTGCATATAGTTTTAATAAATTTTAACTTAATTATGGCATTTGTTTATTAGCTGTTAAATTGAATATTGTGCAAATGTCTGCCAGCCAAGATCATACACAAATTAGCTAAATTATTTTAAAGCATTGAATCATTTACACAATTGTGTGAAATTAAACTTTTGCTTTTTTATATGCCATGCATGCTATGCTGCTTAAGATGACTTTAAGTTTAAATTTTATATAAAATAGACGAGGCTTTCAATTTAATGCAAAAAGCTTATATGTAATGCATAAGACAAATGCGACTTTGGCATAGCTTAACTGGGAAAAGCCTTAGGTGTGTTACCAAAGGTTGCTTTTTAAGGCTTATTTAGCATAAAAGAGACTTTGAGCTCTCACTCACATATGTATATTACTTTGTGCTCAACTGGGAATACTTTGCAGACAGCAACAGTTGGCAGTCGCTGGTATTAGGCAGTAGAAGCGTACTTTGAATGAGTATGGCTATGCAGCGCATGGAGACAAGGTACAGCAGATATAAGTGAATACTAATAAAAAATAAAAAGCTAATTTTGTAATTAACTTAAGCCAACTTAGCCAACTGAGCGTCAAGCTAAGGATCGAAGCACCCTGCTGTTGCTTGTGCTTTGCTTGCATTGATAAGCCGAATTGTTACTCACACAGCAGTTCGCTCTTCCCCACTAAATTATAAGATAGTGAAGCCTAAGCAGAAGTCATCTCCCATCGGTATGTAAATGTCAACTGCGTGCAGCATTGAACCTGCGCGCGTGGCCACCTGCTGCTGCCTCTTGTGCTGTTAAACTGACACAAACATTCACTAAGCCACCGACGCACCCTTGTAGGCGCACTCGAAGCGGCCTTTTATTGCATGCAGCTTTGTGTGACTTACTTTGTTTTGAGTGAGCTGTTGCTCTTACAGTTTTTCATAAACAAACATTAAGAAGAAAACACTTCAGCATAAAGCACTTTCGCACATAAGCTGTGACACACACTCGAGGCTGTGCAGCTGCAAAGTTTGCAACTTTCAATGGTACTCATAGGCAGGCAACACTGTTGCATGCAATTAGTTGCCAACTAAAATGCATTTAGCAGTTTGTTGTAAATATTTTCACCCTTATTTTTATTTTCATTTTCATTTTTCTGTTTATATAATAATTTGTCCGTTCAAGCATTTTGTCGTAGCGGCAACTTGAAGTGTTGTTTTTGTTTTCGTTGTTGTTATTGTTGTTGTTGTTATGGTTTCTGCAGTTGTTTTGGTTTTTGTTTTAATAGTGCTCAACCCGTAGCCCAATTGAAGGCACTCAAATACTTCTAGAGTATCTTAAGCTTGAGTGTTTTATTTCACTCACTGCCTCACTCACTTATTCACTCATTCATTCATTCATTCGCTTATTCATTGAAAAACTTCCGAATGTTTCAACGTGAATGCTGAGTGTTGGCTTGGCTTTGTTTTGTTTTGTTAGATTTTTGTTCAAGTTGTTAGTAATTCTTGTTTATATTTTTTTTAAATAGTTTTTTCTGTTGCACTTTTTTTATTTATTTATGTAGTAATGTTGTTTTTTTAATATTCTATTTATTTTAAGTACCATTTAGTTGTGTTTTTTATTATTGCAGTAAGTTGCTGTTTTTCTAGAACACTTGACACTGCGTGAACAATTTATAAAAGGACTTTCATTCTCAATACTGCCGTGCAGACCACATTAAGCGTGAACATAAATTTATTTAGGTCAGAGCGACTTTAATCTCAATGTTCACTGCCCTGCCTGAGTTGGCATCAACTCAGCTGCGATTCAAGTTCGCGATAAGCAGCAAGTCGCCAAGCAGACATTCATAAGCTATAACCTGCCGCCACTTGTGGTCAGCGTGGCGGCCTTAAGCCAAAGGACATAAAACTGTATGCGCAAGTTGCTTCATCGATGCACATAAAACAAAAGTACAAATACTAAAACATATGCGCATATTTGCCAAACAATTTTATGGCAACATTATGTTTATGTAAATATTTTACTTACTTACTTGCACGCGTGTATCCTTGCCAGTGTTGCGTATTTGTTGCTGCATTCGGCAACCGACTTTTGCCTTCTGGCATTTGACATTTGCTCTGTGGCGTGAAAAATCAAGTCAACAGCTTGTTGCCAAATACGAAATTTATAACTCTACAATAAAAAATAGCAAATGCGCTACACTACGCACAAAAGCTATGTGCAGTAGTCAGGGTGTGTCGACAAGGATAACGGAGCCAAGCCGAAAGCAATAACTAGAAGCAAACGCACTAAAAGAAATACAAAATAAATTCTGCTTTTTTTATTTAGGAAATTCACTTACAAAGCACTTTGCTGCGTCAAAAGTGAAATGTTACAAAGAGCAGCAAACCACAATAAAAACATAATAATAATAATAATAATAAATAAAAATCAAACCGAAAAAAAAAACAAAACACAAAAATGAGAAAAAGCAAAATAAACTTGGCATACATCTATAAAATAGGTTTTTATTAATGCGGGTAAAAATGTGAAACTCAAACACAATTCCTAAGGACTAAACAAAAATAACGGAAAGTCTTGCGCAATATTCGAAAATATGCATAAGGATAACAACAACAAAGCATAACAAAACAACCAACGATACAAAAAGGTGTTGAAAATACATTTTCATATCATATACACACACACACACACTTATATATATATACATGCATACATATACATTTTTTTATTTATGAACACATAAAGCCAACGAAGCGCATTAATCCTTTATGAATACTTGTCCCTTTTTTCTTTTTTTTTCTTTTGTTTGCGCATGGCTACGGCTTCAACTTTAGCTTTGCTTGCCATTTGGGCTTGTGCCATAAAATTAAAATTTCTTTGCAAGCACTAAACGCCAAATGAACCTGAAAATTACGAAAATCTGGCAAAAATATTTATACACACACCGGCTCAGTTGCTTTGGCAGCCAGGGGCAGGATATTTACCTGTGGAAAACGAAAACCAATTCGCTTTATGGTTACCAGCTTTATGTGTTTACGAGCGTAGCCAGGAGCGAAGGAGGCAACGGTTTGTGCGTTTAACTGTGCGTCTGTGCGTCCGTCCCACTGTCTCTCTGTCTGTCTGACTGACTGTGCGTGCATGCCAAATGTTGACAGTTGTCTGATTTTGCCCCGTAGACGTGTATGCATAGTGTAGAACTAATAGGCACAGCCGCAAATACCTGACATAAAACTTTGCATACTTTTGGGCACGCACACGCATGCACACTCAAACGAAAACCATTAAAAAAAAAAAGTAAAAAGGTAAAGGAAAAAGGATACACTATGGCCTTTGGCATGACACGCACACTTGAACTCTTTCGTGCCACAAAAGTGCTGCCTTTTGTTGAGTTATTAGCCGCGCCTTTGCCTGTTGTCTTATCTGTGCGCTGGCACAACTTTAAGCCTTCAACGTGGCACACTTGACTGACCTGACATACACACACATGCATCGCACACACACGTGCTGATGTTGTAACTGCCAAATAGAAAATAATCTATTGCATATATTTAGGCGCCATTTTGCATATAGATTCGTTAAGCAGACACATGTGTGTGTCACTGCATGCGTGCGTGCGTGAGTGCGTGCATGCGTGCGTGTGTGCATGCGTCTTTGCATAGACCGCTAACTTTCTAAACATGTTAGCTCCAAATATATACGAGTAATAAAACTCAAATATGCGACGCAAAGGTGTCGAAACATTTCATGTGGAAATTATTGCGCTGTGCTTTTCATATTTATATTTTTTATTTACATTTTCCACTTTCTTTTTTTTTTTTTTTGTTTTTTTCTGCTTAACTTTTTTATTTTTATTTGGCTGCCGTTGGGTTTGTCATAATGCTTGCATACTTATAGGCGCCAACATTGTTTATAGCGCACAGAATTTATTAACGCATGTCCTTGAGTGTTTTTCTGCTTTAAAATCCGCTCGCGTGTGATTATGTGCATGCGTGTGTTTGTTTAGAAGGGGCAAGGATTTGGGTTTGCCTACATCGGTCGTTGTGCTTTTGAGCCAACAAGTGTCGCTTTTGTGTGCTTTAAAACTGCTCAAGTGTGCTTCAGTTTTTGTTCAGCAATGTTGGGTCTTATCAAGCATTGTCTTGTATGTATGTGGTTTCACTGTGTATGCTTTAATATATTTAATTTCCATCATCGCAACTCGGTAACGGTTAACAAAGTCTTCACATAGTTTCCTACTTTAGTGCTTTGCTAAAAAATTGTTTCTCGTTTAAGTTTGCTATGAGAATGCTGAATGTTGAAGTTGAGCGCAGCAGAGTTGATATTTTTGATGATTCGCTTGCAAATATTATCACTTTTCACTATAAAGGCAGTCATCAAAAAAAACATTGAGCGACTTAAAATTGGCAAATTAAAAATTAAATTATACAATTTATTGTTAGATTTTTCAAATAAAAATAAAACTGTTATAAAATAATATTTTGTATTAAAGTTTTCCTCTGTTTGTTTGCAGGTATGTTGTTAGCAATAAGAAATTTTCATGTAAGTGTTTAATTTAAATTGTAACAAGTTTAAAACTGTCTAACTTACACTTAGCAGCATTACAGCAAGTAAATTGATGCAAAAACGGAGAAACATTTTAATTTCTTAAAAGAAATTCGTAAGAACAGCAACAACAACAATCAAAAAAATGGCAGCAGTTCAATGACCAACAAAATGTGCACAGACAGCATTACTTAGGCGCCGGGCTAAATGGCAAAATAAAAATAATGCAAAAACAAAAAACATAAGCAAAAAACAAACAATGAAAAAAACATAAAAATCAAAAAAAAAAAATGAAATGAAAAAATCAAAAACAGCAAGCATTTCAAATTGTTGGCATTTTCCGCTCAAGAAAACAAGACATTAACGACTAACTAGCAAACTGCCTGCTGCCGGCCGACCTCCCTCCCTCCGGCCGCTGTCTCTGCCTGCCACTCAGCCTGCCTGTCGAACTATACGATTCACTGCTGCCGTGGCTGCCTCTGCTGCGGCTGCTGCTTGATGCTAGTTGCCGCCATGTCGCACAATCGCGCAGGCGATGCTTGACAAAATGTGCACTCTAACGTAAAGACTGCCATGCCGATAAAGTTAACCACCCACAGCCCCACAGCAACCCAATGAATGCCCCACGGCAGCCGCCTCCACGCGCACCTGCACAAAGTCAACCTAACTGAGTACTACTGTAAAAACTAATGGCAAGCGCACAAAAAAAAAGAAAAAAATAAAACAACAAACTTAACATGAAAAACATTTTGCGCTAAGTTGCTTCGCTACGAAGTTGAAATTGTCGCATAAAAAATGAAAAAAAAAACTAAAAAAATGAACAAAAGAAAAATAATAATAAAAAAAGTAAAGCAAAATATTACAAGAACTTAAATTGTGCTGAAAACTTGATTTTATTTTTACTTTGAATTGCCTGCAACATTTTTATTGCCGTTTGGCATTCGTTATTTTGACATTTTCCTTTTTTTTTTTTTGTTGTTTGCTGCATGCCACACGCGCCTGAGTGCGCCTTCAAGAACTGCGAACTGAGAACTGTGAACTGAGAACTGCGAGTGCCTAATTACTTGCGGGGCTGCTACTATGCGCAGCACTGCATTAGGCACGCTCCATCGATTGTGCTCAGCAAGCAATAATAATCAATTATAATTATTATTATTAAATTTATGAAAAGCTTGCCATGTGACTTAATTAAATGCTGCTACACACACAACAACAACAAATGAAAATAACAAGAATAAACAAACAAAAAAATACCAAAAAAAAAAAAAATAAAAAGAAGCAGCAGAAAAATGCCAAACTATGGCGGAAATACCCCCATGACGACGCGCAGTCAAGTTGCCACTGAGTCGCAGAGTCCCCTGCGCGTGGGTTGCTTGAGAACTAAGTTGAAAGTAATTAATTTTCAAAAGTGTCAAAGCAAGGCACAGCTGAATTAGCTAAGCACGAGCCAGGCTACACATAAAAACAAAAAGAAAAAAACCAACGAAAGTTTACCTTGCGGACAAATAACAAAAAAAAAGGCCACACAGGCCAAGCGAAGCGGAAGTGCCGCACAAACAAGCGCCTACCTGACGCACTTCCGTTAAGCAGCATTTATAGACTAACAATGTCTCACAGCAAAATATTGACTCTGGGCTATGGGCGGCTTAAAGCGTTTATAAATAAACAACGCCAGGTTTTTGTTTGCGTTCTTGTTTAATTTTTCTTCCTTTTGTTCGGGATCTTTGTTTTTGTTGCTGCAGCATTTTTTGCGGGCAACACACATACACTCACACACACACGCACACACACACACACCGTTTCTATTTTGTCAAGTGTGCGCCAAAATAGTTGCCTTGACTTCTTAGCGTGCGTCTTCGACTTTGACATCGCCAAGGCCAAGAAAAACGTAACGTCAGCAGCCGCTTCAGCGCCGAGTTTCTCTTTGTCAAGTGCCTGGTCCCAAAGTCACTTGAGTGCTGCTGCTGCCTTTGTAAGCACAGGGTGGCATGGCATGGCTTGGCTGCCGGTTGCCGGTTGCTGGCTGTAATTTGTATTTAATTATTCAGCAGTTGCCACAGTCGCTCTGACGCTTTAAGTCAACACACAGCACTCGATGAGATAAAGTTCTAAATTAAAATTTTAAATGCATTTTTAATAATTTTGTTTTCTTTTTTCTTTTCCACGCTAAGCTGCCCTTTTTTCAATATTTGTTTTTTATTATACAATATATTTAATATTTTGCTTACGCACATACGAGTATGCAAAAGCAATTCATCATTTGCAATGCCTTGGCTTTGGCAACACGGGACAATTAGCGTTTAATTTATGATGTTGTCTCGCCCCGTCTCGTCTCGTCTCGTTTGGCATTGTGCAAAGGCAAAGCTATATCGTACACAAAAAAAAAAAAAAAATAAAAAAAAAAATACAAAAAACAACCAGAAACAAAAATGATAAAAATAAAGTGAAAAATTTAAGGAAAATCATTTCAAATGCGCAAAGCATTTTTACATGAATTATGAAATGCGTTTTCCTTCGTTTTTTGCGTACAAATTAAAGGTTGCCTTTTTATCTTAATGCCCATAATAAATACAAATTTGCTTGCGTCTCTTTTTTTATGCTTCATTTTTAATTTCATATATATAAATTTTATTTTTGTTCTTCTTGTTGGCATAGCATACATTTGCGCACGCAGCTGTATTATTACATTTGTGCAAATTAAAAGGCTGCTTTACCTCATGTCTCCTCTCCTCGCCATGCCTCGGCAATGGCCTTGCCTTGCCTTGCCTTTGCTTGATGTTTTCTTTTATTGTTGTAATTTATTTATTTTTCGTTGTGTGGAAATTAACATGCTGAAAGCTCTAAATGCTTGGCATTACACTTTCGTTGTTCTTGTTGTTGTTGTTGTAGTTGTTGTTATTGTTGTGTACAGCATAAAAATTTCATTTGTTTCATATTTCATATTTGTGTGCACACTTTTTGATGCCTCTAATTGGGCCCTGCCTGGCGTTTGTTAGGCGTGAATTTTTAATTGTCCTTACTTGGCTGCGCATTTATGTATTTTGCTTTTTTGTCTCCTTTATTTTGTGATTTTTTTTCTTCTCAATTTTTTATTTTATTTATTTAGAAAATTATTGTTGCGTGTTTCTGTTGAAAGATTTGCTAATAGGCGTAGCTCGTGTCACAATTAACGACTCGTGTTCTCTTGTGTATTGCCATGGCGGGGCGGAGCCAACGCTAAGCAACAGCAGCAGCAACTGTTGTTGTTATTGTCTTAGGCATTTGACAGTTGTTGATTCTGTTTAAAACGCAGGCTTAGCACAGAATATAATGAAAGCTTAATCCAGGCTTATGCCAAGCAGCAACAGCCAACGTCACTTTCGTCACAAGCGACTTTTGTTGCCTGTTTGCTTCTGCAATATGAACTTGGCATCGCATTAAATTCATGAAAATTCCTTTGCAGTAATCCATGCTTATTTTTTATTAATTGCAATTAATGATCTTATTAACATTTTTTTTTTTTTATCATTAAAAAAAATGTCTGACAAAATTTAAAAGGTGAATTATTAATTTTTCAGTTCCGAGTTGCATTTGTGCCATTTTAAGCATTTTTCAGCATTTTTCAGCTTTTTTAGTGAATTTTATGGCTTGAGCCTTTTATGCGTTGAAAATCTGAAGCAACAAGAACGAAATTTTATAATATTTGTTGCTTAGCTCAACGTTGTTTTAGAACTGTGTTCACTTTGCATTTTGGCATTGGGATCCTTGCTGCGCCGCCTCATGCATAGTTCAGCTATTAGAGTAAGCCAGCAGCCTAGAAAGGGTTGCTTTTTATGAGGCATATTGTTTAACCCTTGGCTACCTGCTTAACTGCTGCTATCATTTCGGGTTTCGTATTTTTTGCCACTTTGCTCTGTTAATTACCGACGCAGGCTCCTTTGCATACATTTGCATGCAAACAGCGAAGATTAGGCAACAATTAAGGACCACAAAGAACTTGCTTAGGCGTAAAACAGGCAAAACCTTACCCAAGGCAGTATCAATGCGGCTGAGCAGCGTAAGCCATTGCGCCGCATTGGCTGATTTGTCGGATTCAATGAGCCATGGCCACGTGCGTTAAACAGTTTTTTTTTGGCAGCGAAATGCCAATGGCAATAAGTTCAGCACGAGTCGTTCTCAGCATTCGAAATCAACCTAACAAAGTCGAGGAATCTCAGTGTAAATGTAATGTAAGTTCAAAAAAGAAGAAAGCATGATAGAGTGTTCGAGAGGGGAGGAAGAAAAAATAAACGAGCCAATTGCTGGCAAACTTTTTCCAGTTCACATAACGCGGGGCGCTGAAGTTTAATAGTAAAACTTATTAAAAAGTAAATGCTTTGAAATTTATTGCAGACATTGTGCAACTTAAAGAATATTAACTGGAAATAACTTTGCCATTGTTGCGGCTGTTGTTGCTGTTGTTGTTGTTTTGCTTTACAATTGCCTTACTTAAGAATTAATGAGCCGCAACAATTGTGTGCGCATAACAAAACCAGGCATAAATTAAATGCTGCCTAAGTTGCGCAAGTTTGGCTTCCAATTTATTTTTTATTTTATTTATTTTTTTTTTTCTTTGATTTTATTTTTTCCATTTTTCGCAGCCAACAGTTGAGACAAGCACGCACACCCACCGCTTAGTTGCGTGTTAGGCAGACGCAGCATAACAATAAAAATAAAATGCTTTAAAAATAAGCAACCAAAAAAACAAAAATAGCAATAAGTAAAATAAAGACAAACTAGGATAATCGAGCGGCCGCGACACATTTTCATTGACTGTCTAGCTTTGATTCTGTACTTGCGGTTTTCTTTCTGTTTTTCTGTTTTGGTTTCGTGAACTAAGCACAGTCATGACTATGTAAATTGGTACAGGAACCATGCCGCATGAAAGCATAGCAGCATAAACGGGATTATGATAAACGAACGTAACCGCAACATGCTTAACTAAGGAATAGCCAGAAGAAAGGCATAATAAAGAAAGCGCAAAAATTTGCACTACAGGCTAAACGTAGCGAAAAATGATGTAATTTTTAATTGAAATTCCAAGCGTGCATTTTAGGCCTAATAAGGCAGAAGTATGGCAAAGCGCCTAAAAGCATATGCTGGCTGCGAAATCTTTGCTAAGTTATTTATTTTGTAACAATTTACAAGAAATGTGCACAGCGCAAATGGGCTTAAATGCGCTTATGGCCTTTAGGACTTAGCAAGTTTCGTTTTGGAAATCTTTGCGTTTGCTGCGCTTAATTTTCTTTGGCTCAAACATAAGCTACAAAATAAAAGCAGAAAAGCAAATATAAAAACAAAAAAAAAAAAAAAATCAAATAAAAAAGAAAAAATAAAAAAAAAAATGCTAAAATGAAAAATAATCAAAAATACCCAAAAAACGAAAAAAATAGAAAAATAAGTGGAAATAAAAATAAAAAGGAAATTGCGGCGGTCAAGTGCGCAATGTGGGCGCGCAAGCGAAACTTCGCCGCATAATTTTATGCGCAACGATGAGAGGCGCCGCTTAACTTGTAAGCGTTGATTGACAGTTGGCCAAAGCCCTTGCAGGCAGACAGGCTGAGCGCATGTAAAAGAGAGCAGTACAGCAGTAGAGTGGGAGAGTGAGCGTGTGGTGAGAGTATGAAATGTGAAGCTTGCTTTTCTGGTTTGCTGCTTTTGCACTTTGCGCCGCACGCCAGCCAGCAGCTTAACACGTTTTCGTTGTTCCTGCGCGTGTAGACGCAATTCGCCTGTTGGCATTTTATTTTCATTTGTTGCCTGAAGCATTTTATATACATAATCTTTAGCTCACAGCTAAGAATGGCCATGGTATTGCTGGCATTTACTTCTGCGTAAGTTCGATTAAAGCGAAATGGGTTTTGGGCATTGCTTGGGTATTTGCAAAGTTTCCAAAATCTTTTTGAAGTGCTGCGCCAATGAGAAATACTAATTAGAAAAATAACAAAAATGCCAGTGTTAACACCGAAATGCGTTTATTTAATATTAAACAAGTTTGTAAGTAGTCCTGCAGCAAAATTTGCGCTGCACACTTCGAAGCCGCCTTAAAATGGCCTCCCTAGCTGACTGACTGCCTGACTGCCTGCCTGCCTGCCGCTCAGGCTGCGTGATTAAGCCATCAGTCACCCAGTTTGCGTAGTAGTCAACAAGCTGTTCGAGTTAATGTCGTTTAGTTGAGATTTATACAAACTACTCGCGCGCGCATTCGCCTGTAACTATGCTATAAATTTTGCCGGCAAATTGTGTCAAACCCTTGGGCCAAGGCAGTGCTGCCATGACCTAAATGTGCGCTGCGCGGCATAAGATTGTCAACCGTAAGGCTCACAACAACAACAACAACTACAACAAAAATAACAAGGACGACGACGACGAGGACTCTGAGTTGAACTTTTACATAATAAGCATAAGATTAGCATTTAGCCGCACATGTGCGCCCAAAACTAGGCTACATACACTTAATAATAGACAAAAGTTATACGTTGCGCAGTGCACAGCTGCTGCTGCTGTGGGCGCTTATATCTAAAAACTACTACAACTACAACAACAACAACAACAACAACAACAGCATGTTAACTATACTTGTTATTTTTATATAGAGATTTTCTTCTTGGATTTTTGTTTTATTTTTTTTTTTTTTGGTTTTTGTTTTTTTTTTGTGTATATTCTTTTTTGCATTTGTTCTGCCGCAGCGCTAAGACTCGCCTGTGCAGCCGCTCAAGTGGTCCACACTGGCAACTGTCGAAACTTTTCCAATCTACGTTAAATAAAAAGTCTTCATGTCTATCATGTCAGTAGGTATTTTATTATTTTTTTAACCTCAGCTGAGTATGAGTACTCACTACTGCTGCTAGCAGGGGAGTGGCGTGGTGAGTATATGCAATAGTTGCCAGTAAGCCTACGTGTGTAAGTGTGCTAGAGCAGGCAGGTAGGCAGGCAGTAAGGCAGGCAGGGAGAGAGACAGCCAGCGAAGTTACTTTGCAGTTATGCAGACTGACGTCTTAGGTTCTTGTTGTTGTTGTTGTTGTTGTTGCTTTTTACAACACTGTCATACTGGGTTACGCGCCGACTTACTCACCACTCAGTCGCTTGCTCGCCTGCACCAACATTGTCAGCTTGCGCCATTTGAGCGCGTAGCAGTTGTCGTGCACTCACTTCATTTTACAACTTGCACCGTTCGCCGTTCGTTGTTCGTTATTCGCTGTTCGCCGTTCGTTGTCTTCGCAAACTAATTTGTCAATGTCAAGTTTTATTTCTTATTTGTTGTTTATTGTTTTTTCCTTTTTTTTTTCTTGTTTGTTGTTTTGTTGTATGCAACCCTGCCACAACCACTGCGCATATATTTTGTTTTATTTTCTATTTTGTCTTTTTTTTTTTTATTACTGTTTTTCTTTTTTTTGGCTTTGTTTTTTCTGTGTAACATGGCCTGAACATGCTGGCGAAATTCTCGTCTGTGGTTTTGTCTTTTGTTGCACGTGTAAGCCTTGGCAATGTGTTGTGCGTAGCATACTTTTAGGCAGTTGTGCACACACACCTACACACACACACATATAAATATATAGGCCGACAGACAGCGCGTAACTGACAGCCGCTAGATGTTTGTTTTTCTCTCTGCTGTCTTTTGCGTCGACATGGGTTTGTCAAATTTTTGAAACATTGCTTGCCAAAGGAAAACACACCAAAGTGGAAACTGGCGCAAATAATAAATGTATGCGATTTTAAAAACTCAAACAGAAAGCAAACAACAGCTAAACGCCACACCTCATGGTCCACGTACACCATGCCATGGCAAATAGCAACTCGCTTATCTAGCAATGTTCATTTCTTCTTTCTATTCGGGTTTGTTTTTTTTTTTTGGCAATTTTTCTTTTATGACGCGCAAAGTTGGCTTATCAGCAGCCAGAAAGTTTTTAGCAAGCGCAATGTCACAAGTACAGTCACAGCAAAAAGCATAATGTCGTCAATTTTGTATGGCAAAACATTAAGCGGCATGCGCGCATTTTCCATGTCACTGTCGCTTTAAGTTTGCTGCAATAAGCAACTGGGTGCTGCCAACTTGCGTTAAAGTGCGCACTTTTGATACATTGACTTTTACGCTGTAGCAACAGACCGGCAGCCGTGACATACATAGTTGGCTAGGGAGTCGCAGCAAGAGACGCGCAAGAGAGAGCGAGACAGATAGAGTGAGAGAGAGAGTCAGCAGTGCTATGCTGAAAGTACAAATTTAATTGTCACATTTTTGTTGCATTCATTGTGTATGCGCTAAGTAGCTTTTCTTGTACGTTGCAGACACGCCTGTCTGAATTTGTTGTCGCAACTATGGTACGTCTGAGTCGGTGTCTATTTTTTGCTGTTGCTATTGCTCTTTCTCTGGCTTGCTTGTCTTCTTCTTGTTCTTCTTAGCATTTCAGCGTTAATTTCATTTTGCCAACTTGATATACACGTCAAAGTTCATTGTTGCAACGTCGTGTCGCTGCGTTATCTATTTGCCCCTTTCTTTTCTTCTTCTTGTTGCTGTTATTGTGTATTTTGTCTACTGTGCTGCTGCTGCTGCTGCTACTGTTGCCATTGTTGTTGCGCGTAAAGGACATGTGCCACTTTTGTTTAGACAGCGCCGCATGACTTGTTTGGGATTTTTGGCAGTGTAATTAATTAGTTTAGCTCAGCGTTGTGCATTTTGTGGCAGCCATAGTTTTTATTTTTTGCTTTTTTCATTTTTTGTATTAGTTTTATTTTGGTTTCTTTAGTTTTTTGTTGCAATGGCAGCTGCCGGAGTTGACAGCATTTGTTGTTAAACTTTTGAAAGCTTTTTGCCAAGCAACAGACTGTGAAATACATTTTTAAGGTTTAGTGCTGGCAGACAAGTTTTTTCTCGGGTTTGTGCTTCCAAAATTCTATATAAAAATAAAATTTTATTCAACTGCAGGCAAAGTAACTTCTAACTGGTGCATCTAACTGGCGCATCTTCATTATATTATATACATTACTGCCGCTTAGGCACAGCGATAAGTGATGAGCTGCAAAATCGTGCGGCGTATGCTAAAAAATTATCTTCCAGCCAAGCTTCTATCAACTGTCACTTTAACAAAATAAATCAAAAAAGAAAATATATAGAGAAGAGTCTTGTGTAATCACACATAAGTAAATATGGATTGACAGAATTATTTTATCCAGAGTAAAATTTAAAATTTTTTAATGAATTGATGGTCGAACACTTCATCGTGTTCATTACTGACAGCTGTCAATATTGTAATTTCGTTTGGAATGACACTTTAGATTAAGGTTTAGTTTATTCAGTTTGACTTTTGTACTGTTTACTTTAAAGCAGTTTCATAAATTATTAAGAGTATCTTTAAGAAGTAGAGTAGCAGCAGAGCCACCCCAAGAAAGTCTTGCGCATAACACACAGAAGCGCACACAAATCCGCTTAGGCAACGCACAATCTCTTCAGCCCACTCTGGCTCGGTGCTGCCACAGAATTATTCGCAATACCTGCTGCGTTGTCTTTCTTCCACACAAAGTTCGCTTATCTAAGCATTTTGCCATAAAATTTTCCCCCAGTTAAGCAATGAGTTTGTTTAAGACTGAGCGCAACCCGAAAAATAAGCAATAGGAATTCATTTTACGTTATAATTTTACTATTCGCAACAATTTCATAATAGAGCCAGCCACAGCGTTGACCAAATTATGGCCACGACTTAATGCCAGACAAATAAGCAGCAATGGCAGAGACAGAGACAGGCAGAGGCAATGGCAGTGGCAGCAACACCTACAAATGGGAGACAGGCGAAGGGTGTGCGGCGTGTTTGTGTGTGTGGCAACACAAACGTCATTTGGGCTAATCTACTTTACGCTTTTGTTGCACGAATCAGGATAACGCGCCAACTACGGCAGCGACAACGACAACGACAACGACAATGAAGGCAAGGTAGCAAAAATAGCGTATATAAAAACAAAACAAAAAAAAAGTAGAGAAATACCAAATAAAGTGAAAGTAACAAAAAAGCAAAAAATGAAAAAAGTATGGTATACTTTAGGGCGAAAATGCGGCATGGCGCGCCAACATAAGTTCATTTTGCACCATTGACTGCGTATACAAAAGACGTACAACAAATTCAACGAAGTAGCGACCAACCGCTGCCACACAGCCTAACTAACTGACAGAGAGATATACAGACAGACAGACCCTGAGACTGTCAAATAGACAAGGTAAATGTAAGCAGGCTGACAGGCCAGGCATACAGGCAGGCAGACAGGCAGGCAGGAAGGCAGTCAACTGGCAACTGGCAACGTGCCTCGGGGCAATCGCTAACAAGTAAATGACAAAAAACGACACATAAGTAGACAAAATCTTTGAGCAAAACGCGTTTCCTGCTACGCACAAAGGCAACATTAAAAGAAAAAGAAGCAAAAACAAAAAAAAAAAACAAAAAACTCAATTTGCTGTCGCACAGCACAAAGCAGCATAAAAAAAGAGAGCAAGTCAAATTTTTAAAGCATACTTTGCGGCGTGCCATTTTATTTGACTTAGCACGCGGCTGCCTGTCATTGCTGCTGCTGCTGTTGCTGTTGTTATTGTTGCTATTGTTGTTGTTGTTGTTGTTGTTGCTGCTGTGGCTGCTGCCTATATCATTATACGCTCTGACAGTTATTTAAAAAAGAAAAATTGCTATGAAAATATGGATTTTTATAAACTTAACCTCAATTTTGTCGGTGTCAAATATGAAACTTGTTATTATTAAGGCAGCTGTCACAGGCAACCGCCACCCAGGCACACCCACACCTCACACTTGCACTTGGGCGCAGAGCGAGACGCCTGCCACGTCTAAGGCGATGTATTCAAGTTACTTCAAATGCGCGACAAAAATTTTGTATTTAATGCCGCATTGCTGCCATATGCTTTGCTGCCATTTTTCAGGTTCTTTTTTCACTGCTGCCCATGGCCACGCCAAAATAAAAAAAAACAAGAAACAAAATGTAAGCAGCAGCCAAATGTTTGTTACAAAAATATTTTTGCACGCTATAAAAGAATGTCGCTGCTTACATTTTACTTTTCGTTTTCGTTTTCAGTTTTCAGTCTTTTGCCGCACAGCACATAAAACGTAGCTATTGTTGTGTGTGTGTGTGTGTTTGTGTGTGTGTGAGTAAGTACTCGTGCATGTTTGCTTTTAAATTTAAAACACATGCCTCGCTCTGCCATTGTCTCAGTGTGTGAAGCCTGGGCCCTGGTTTTGTTTGCCTGCCTGCCTCCCATCTCTTCCCCTCTGCCTGGCTGTGGTCCCCTGTTGTGTTGTGCGTTTGTTGCTGCCTACTTTTAGGACGTCATGTGGCGTTAGCTGCTGTCGTGTGGGTGTCTGCATACGTAAGCCTGCCACTCATGTGTTTAAAATACTGTTGCTGTTGCTGCTGCTGCTCCTTAGCATTGCCAGCTTCGGCGTCGGCGTCGGCGTCATCGTTGCTGCTGGCATTATTACTTATCATTATTATTATTATTTTTATTATTATGAGCGAAACATGCTGATGATGTATTTGTGCTGTTGTCATTATACTGTCGCCAAAATGACAGAAAAATAAGCAATTGTTGCTTTTCAGCGAGCTTTCAATGCCTGTGCCTGCCTCTCTATGTGTGTGTGTGTGTGTGTGCGTGTGTTCTTGTGGTACTTAAAAAACTTGCCTCTCCATTTGTAAGCTAAACAAAATGCTTACTTATGGTTCATCTTTGTGTATTATATGCTATACACACCTACACACACACTCACACTGGGCATGCTCATGGCAACATTATTACTTTTCACATTCAATAAATTCACTTAAGCATGCATGATTATGCATATATGTATGTATGTAAGTACACATAAGTACATGCGAGGTGTGTTTGAAAAGTTACTCCGCAGCAGTATCCCAAATATTGTTAAATTCGATTGTTTGCAAGTTTGGCACAGCTGTCAACATTAACTTGACTTTATATGGACTTTGTAGTGATATTTTTCAGTTTTCGCTACTTCAACACAGGGTGACTTCATTGATTGTCTATGGTTGATACGTTGTCATTTCAGCTGCCATAGTCCATATCTGTTCATCGGTTATGAAAACATGCGATAATCTGCTGTGCATGTGTTCGTGAACTTATTGAGCACATCTCGTCGTGTATTAGACGTCGTATATGTTACTGCTTTCTCCGATTCGCTGCTCGTGCGTCTGCATGCAAAGCAGCTCATTATGCTTGAGTGGCATATAATTAGCGAATTTCCACTGAAATTACTTCGTTGTAATGCAGCTTAAAAAGTACTTATTTGCTCATTGTTGGCATTTGTTCGCAATTTTCGCCCTATTCTCTCTTCTCTTCACGGGTTTCCTTTCTCATTTTGTATAGCTTTCTAAATATATTTCATTGTAATGTGATCATTTGAATTTTGTGTTTATTGGTTTTTTTTTTTTGTTTGTTTTCGTTTGGAAATAAATAAACAAGCTAAGCTGTTTGTTAACATTAAGTGATATTAAATTTGACAATAAATAGCATTTTGTAATTGCATCAGCTTCTGACTCTTCTGTCAGTTCAATTGCTCTTATTCTCTCTCATACCCTACATTCGCTAATTGGTTACCCATACGGTAAGTGCATGAATGTGTCTTTTTTTACATGTTCTCACATACGAATTTACACTTTTAGTCTTTCCACTTTCCTTATTGCTGGTTTCCTTTAAACTTTAAACGCAAGTTTAATACTTATAATTTGGTTTTTATAAGCACATTTTATCCCTGTAACTCTCTTTCTCACTCTTTCCCACTGCTATACACTGACCGTCTCATTTATCAAGCTCTCTAACCTTCTCCGCTTATTTTATTAATGTTTGCATTTTTGTCATATTCTTTTTATTAAATAAGTCAATGTTCATAAAAATTCCTTAGCTTCAATTATTTTATTTACTCAATTTCCAACCTCAACCATTCATGCCTAACTTGCTACCTAACTTCATTTGGTTTGCACAAACTTTTGATTTGCTTCACCTTTTGCCATTCTCTCGTTTTCTTTTTCTTGCGCATTTTCTTTTTCTGTTTACTTACTTTACCTTTTTTACAATTAATTTGTTATACCTTATATTAACTTTTTTTTTTTTGATTAATTATCTTAAGATCTTAAAAACTCAATAAAACGTCGCATTTAAAACCTTTTTTAATGCCTTTGCACACACACCCACCCATACTGCCACCTGCGAGTATCAATCACCGAGAGACCAACACAAATGCTTATGATTTAGGCTGCGACGGCGAATACAAAGCAACCTTAATTGAAAGTTTCATCACTCAGCTTTTGCCCTCATCATACGACATTTTCTTTAATCAAAGATGAAGGCTCAAAAGAAAGAAAAATCAAATACGATAAAGAAACTGCGCAAATACGTGCCAACAAAAAATCAACTGTGACATAATATTTTATTTAGTAACGAAGCTTTTTGGTGGCATATCAGCAAAAAAAGAAACAAGAACAAAAAAAAATAACAAAAGGAAAAAGAACAGAGGTGCTGGCAACAATTAAAAATGGCTGCAGCACACTTAATGCAGGCAGGCTTTGCACTGCAATTTTTCCTCTATTATCCTGTCTGCCCTTTGCATGCAAATGCCTGCGCTCAAGGCTGCTCCTGCTGCTGCTGCTGCTGCGCTTTTCACTCGCATTCATTTTTGTTTTTTTTTTCACAATTGGTTTTCTTTTATTTTTTTTGCCACTTTGGCTGCTGCTGCTCACGCGGCTTTAGTTCATTTAAAAGTCAATATTTTTGCAATGGGAAAATCCTTTATCTTAATTTTAAAATACAACATTTAAATCCTCAAACTACACTTCAGTCAATGGATGTTCTGCATGCTGTAAGCAGAGCTGTGTCGAAATCAAAGGAGAAAAGCAGAGCAAAAAACAAGAAAACACAAAGAAAGAACGAGAGAAAAAGTAGCATAAGGGCAGCAGTTGCCGTTAAGTTACGAAAGTGAGGAAAAAGAGAAAGCGCACAAAAAGTCGCGCATAGCGGAAACGGAAATAGGTATGAAGCAGTGGCAGGCAAGGAATCATGTAATTGTTTTTGTCGAATTTCCACTTTAAACTCGTTAGCAGCAGCAGCAGCATCAGCAGCTGCCGTGTTGTGCTCCACGTGCTCCTCGTGCTGCTGCTGCGGCGTCTGTTTTTCCCTGCTTTTCTTTACAACTCTTGAGCGGCGCTCGCTTCCTGCCTTGGCACACTTAAGCGCGTTTTATGCTATAAGTAATGGTTTTTTTTTTATTTTTTATTTCTCTTTTTGCTATGAATTTGTTTCATTTTTCTTTTTTCTCTCTGGTTTCGTTTTTTGTTTTTTCTGTTGTGTGTGCACCTTTTTGCCTTACTTGCATTGCGCTTAAGCGGTGAAAATAAATTAAAGCGCGAAAGTGTTTCCTATTTTACGTTTTGTTCTGTTTTGTTTTTCTTTTTTTTGTTTTTTTTTGTTTTTTATGTCGACCAACCTCGTTACAGTTGCATTTTTATGTTAAGCTTACAATGTCTTCGAAGCACAAAAAAGTACAAGGAAATGACAAGAACAAAACCAAGCTGAAATGGCACAAGTGACGCACAAAAAAGAAATCAAAAAATGGTGCAACAAAAATTGCCGCTTAAACGTGCGCAAAGCGGAAATCCGCTTGAAGTGCAGCCGACAGTACGTGTGCCGAATGTAGGGTATGATGAGGTGCTGCGCGTATGTGTGCGAATATGAGACGCTTTATGCGGGCATGTACTACGTGGGTATGTGTGCACATGTGCCATACCCAGCGCTTAGACGCTGTGCCCTGCAATGAGCCGCGTGCGTGCCAGCATTTGATTGAGCGAGGACAGTCAAAATGTTAGATGACGTGAGACTTAGCAGGCAAATAAACACTCAAAAAGCGCACTTAAATTAAATTAATTATAAAAAAAAAAAAAAAACACAAAAAAAGTATTCAACAAGCAAGAAACGTAAACCATGTTTATGTTTTAATTAATTTAAAAGCGTTTTTTTTTTTAATATTTTTTTTTTCGTCCAACTTAAAAAAATTACTTAATAAACCCTGAAGGATGTACACCAGTAGTCTTCCTCGCAGCACATTGAGATGTTCCCAGTGCATTTGATTGAGCGATGACAGTCAAAATATTTAATTGTGTAAAACATAGTTGGCAAAAAAAAGCATATAAATAATAATAACTAAAAAAATAAATAAAGAACGAGCAGAAAATGAAATCATCAAAAGCCTCTTAAGTCTCGTAAGCTAATTAAACAAGTGCCAGCTGTGCGCAATGTGTCCTTTTCATATATACACACATTGCTGACAGACAACACGCATACGCACCGTCGGCCAAAGCAATGAGTTACACTGCCAAGCTATGCCCCAGCAGCAAATAATAAATAAATTATTATGAATAAAGCAAATGCATTCAATTAAACCTGCTGCTATTTGTATAATAAATTAATGCCGAAACACGCCACCAACATCCCCGTGCCATCGCAAAAATGCTGCACTGCATGGCAATGAGTTAAGGTGCTTAATTACATATGTGTGCAACGAATTAGCAACGCGACGTTGTATGTGGCGCCAAAAAGCGCATTAAGCCTTGCAAGCGAATCGACACTCGCTCAAAGCCATCTTAGCTACCTGCCCCTGACTATGCCTGGCAGCTGCATAACACAAGCAACATGACGTCACAGAATGAAATTATGAATAATTATGGCATGTATTCCTGAGCAGAGCAAGTGACAACCTTCACGCATTAGCTGCTCGTCGCCACCCCGTCACTGCTTACCTGTCTGCCCGTCTGTCTTTACATCCGATTCACTATTAGTCAGGTACACGAATACTCGCCTGCCAGCCAGCTTCGCTGCCTGCTGGCATTGTGTTGCCTACTTTTGTGCGCTAACTCGCTTATTCGCATTCCCATTTGCTCGTTGTCGGTTCATGGCCAACGGAAGCCTTTGTGCGACAGCTGCAACAAAACGGATTTTGTATGCATAAAGCGTGCATTCACACAGTTCCTTCCCCGCCTCAGCTCACCCCACCCCGTGCACACGCTCCCACACACACAGGTGCTAAGCACACACGCATGCTGAACTATTTCCTGCACGCCCGCGTCAGTTGCCCAGCAGCGTCGTTGATTTGATTTTCAGTTGGCATTGTCTGCGGTTGATTATTGCCATGTCGCTGTAACGGTGAAATGCACGCGACGCACATGTCTGTGTGTGTGTGTGTGTGTGTGCGTGCATGTGCATGCATTGTAGCTGCTCTGCGTCTCTGTTGATTTGTGTGGTCGTCAGTTTGTTTATTTATTTGCTTGTCTTTATGTCGCATACTAAGCAATCACACGCACATATACACACAGATAATGAAACATGGAGACAGAGAGGCAGAGAGACAGAGAGACAGACAGAGAGACATGCTTTCGCGTAGGCAAACATGTTACACGTGCCAACTATTCATAAACGATGTCAACAAATTACACATATTTGCTTTGATTGGATTTGCTGAAATGCAGACATTTAACGAAGTTCTGCGAATTCGAATATCTGCGAATAACATTTACGAGCAAAGTTGCATATTTTCATCTCAGTGACGCTTACTGAAATTCATTAGCAGACGCAGGACGTGTGCATGCATGAAATTCGTGTGAATTTATATAACTGTCAGTAATTGGAATTTAATAAGTTTGCTTATTATTTGGCAAGCGACTTTGCAGCTGCCTCGTATACAGTACATAGATGCTTAAAAATTGTAACTCTTCATATAAGAGCTTTAATTTAATTCTATTTTATTTCGTGTCTAATAAATAGATAAATTTTGTTTGGAAGAAAAAAAAAATTTTATGGGGTTTTTGCAAATAAACTAATAAAATTTCATATTTTTAGTTTCGAGCTTCTAATGATTTTGATTACATTAACTTATAAGCCAATTTTTACTTAGTAGTCTACGTGTATAGGCAAGTAATATGTGAATCAATTTAAAAAGAAATTGAATTGTTTAAGTAAAAAAAAATCCTAATTAGCTGCACAGTTGAGGAAGGCTAAGGTATAACTGAAATGTAATTTAACTTCTCATCCAAGTCCAACAAAAAATTACGTTACATTTCATATACTCTGAAATTTCATTTACCAACTTCACATGCACAAAGAAACGGTTTCTGCAGCATTCTAATGCAGAATTGTGGTTACCGTTGAGGAGTTCTTGGTGCCCATGCGCTGCATTGCTCTGCACCAGCAGTTATGGCGTGCAGCAGGAACTCATACACTGTGCTGACATGCACTAAACATAATGAACATATTGCGATTGTTTTTGTTGTAGTTGTAGCTTGCGTTATTGTTGTTCTGCTTCTTCATCTTGTTGGCTTTATTGTGAATGACAGTGGAACTGTCGATGTGACTGTTATGGTTTTTATTTGTGTGACATTCTGATTGCATGTCACGTTGACTGCGTTTGCAATTTGTTGTTTTGTGCTAACAACAGTTACAACATTACAGCAACAACAACAAGCATTTAACCTGAATTCATTTATATAATAGCAAAAACGAGTCGGGGGAAAAACAAAAAAACGTAGCACAGGCCAACGTAGCTCTAAAGCATAAAAATGACAACAAAATAAGAAGTTAAAAAAAAAACAAAATAAAAGAAAATAAAGAAACAACAGTAGAAAATAGAAATGAGTAAGAAAACGTACGAAGCAACAATTGTAGGGGCAGCAGCAATAGCAGCAGCAGCAGCAGAAACAAAATACAACAACAATAAACATAACAATAACTGTTTATTTGCTGCTGCTGCTGCTGCGGCTGCCGTTTCTTGTGTTTCTGCTTTGCTGCTTCAACTTTTGCTAGTTGACTTCTTTGTTGTGAAAATAGCCTCTGCACACACACACACACACACACTCATATATTCCCGTATAGAAATGTGCTACGTGGTTGCCTTAGCCACAAGCAGCAGCAGCAGCAGCAGCTACCCCAGCCCAAGCTCCTTATGCTTTATGCACAGTACCAGCCCCTGCCACTGCCTCTGCCCCGCAGCCCAGCTGCGCTAAGCTTCGCATCATTAAGTGTAGTGTTCGCTGTGCGCTGCTGGCTGTTCGCTGCTTGGGCTCCTTGTTCTCTGCTTGTAAGCGTAAATGTATTTAAGCTTTTGATACCCTACCATACTGTGTGTTAAATGTTTTATTGATTTTGCATCAAACAAACAAACGAACGAACAAACGAACAAATGAACGAACGTCAGGCATCGCTGCAACTTTTCTTAAGTCAAACCGTCGACTGCTGACGCGTTTAACGCAGCCAAAGCTCACTTGCTTCAAGTTATTTACTCTTCTCACTCTACCCAATCTTTTTTTTTCTCCTTTTTTTGTCTTTTATTCTTTTTTTTTTTTTTTTTTTTTTTTCGTTTTTATTTCGTTATTTTTATTTAATAGTAAGAGTACTTAGTAATCAAACGTAGCCAAGGTGTGTTCTTACTTCGACTTAGTGAACTATGCATAAAATGCTAAAAATAAACTTTAAGCACTCGACTGCCAAGGTGTGCTGCACTGAGTCTGCCTGCTTAGTGCCGGTGTGTGTGCAAACAAATGTAGAGATAACTGTAATGTAATTACAGGGTGTGCAACTATCGGACCAGCAACTTACGATTACGTTCGATTTACGGTTTATTGACTTTGAGTCATAAATAAACTCAACTATTAAATAACATTGCGAGGCGTTCTATTTAGGATCCAACTTGAAATTGTAAATTTTTCGATAACGTGAACTTACAAGAGTTTACATTATCTGCATATATATTAAATGTGAGCTTCAACGTTCGTAGATGACCTATGATTTATTTATTTGTGCTCTTCTCAGCTTTTGTGCAACGTGTATTCGTCGCATTTGACAAATCGCAAATTTGCATGCAAATGTGAAATCAAGGCCATCACTACTCATAATGCAAATACATCTTCTACTACTCTTATACTCCTACTCATGGCGCACAGTACGTCACCTGCTGATAGTGTAACGAGATACATGTGGAATATGAGAGCACTCTTGTTGAGTGTACATTTTTGTTCAACGAGTGCTGCCTTCTTATTTTGCAAATTAGGCAGCAGCATCTGCCATACGATTGTACATATTAATAAAAATTGTATGCATGTTGAGCGAAAAGACACAAATGAACAATGTTAGTGTGCTCCAACTCATTAATAGCCAATCAACTTTCGTATATTCAATTAAAAAAAAATTCCTTTTTTATTAATATTTGGGCATATTCTTGATTATATAATAGATATTTAGAAGAAAATAAAATAAGAAAATATAATAATATACACATTTTTATGTTATAACTTCGAGTTCCCGTGTATGCGTCAACTGAGAGTGTGCCAAAACTCAGTATTATAAGCTCGTAGAGTACAAAGAAATGTATTACAGCTGTGACAGTTAATGCAAATCATGGCAAATCATTGCAAATCAAATCCAATCAAGGAGAAAATACGCAATCGATTAAGCAGCGTCACACCACTCCAGCGCCGTCAGCACCGATGCCTTGATAGCTCATTATCGCCATCGTCAATAACAACAACAACTACAACATCAATCACAATAACAGATACAAGAGCAACAACTTCAATGGCAATTGTGGCACACGTAATGGAATAGCGACAAACAAAGAAAAAAAACTCATAGCGTAATCCTATACAAGCAGCGGCACCTACGTACGTCTATCCTACATTACTTACACTTGCGTGCCTCAGCTGACCCAAAACAGCAACAACAACAACAACAACAATGACTGGCAACTTAAGTTGAGTTGAGTGTCGCTGCTGTCGTCGTCGCCGCAATTGAACAATCGAATCGAACGTTTTATGCAAATCAAATCCTAGCGACGCCGCTGAGTATCACATGGCGTTCGCTATCGCCTGCTCATTGTCCTGCTCGATGTCCTATGCCGAAGATGATATCAACGATTCCATTAGCACGGGCACGGGCGCAATGACTGGCAGAGTGCGCGTGGTTGGGCAGTGAGGGAGGCGACAGTCAGCGGCACGCGGCTCGCGGCGCAGACCAACATGCGTCCTGTCTGCAATTGTCTCTTGTATATCCTGTCGTGCTATCCACAATGCCATCATTTTTGCTCGATTTGCTTGGCTGGCTGTGCTATCAATTGTGCTTCTGCATTTGAATACTTGACAAGCGATTTATGAATCATTTGGCAAGCTCCGACTGGAGTGGACTGGGCTGCAGTGGAATGGACTGGGCTGGAGGAGACCACCGGGTGCCCAGCGTCTGGCAGTCGCAGTCTGCTGCGCTTGTGGTCGCATTTTTTAGAATTCAGTTTATTTTTGAAGTCAGTTTTCTGTAAGTCATTTTATACAACGTATCCTTTTCGGCAATCAAGTGGAATGACCCGTTCTTTGTTTTTTTTTTTTTTGTTTTCTTTTATTTTCTATTATGATTTTCTTATACTTCATTGCTCACTTTTTGTTTTGTTTTACTTGTTTGCAGTGCAGAGTAAATTTGTTTTTTGTATTTGTTTTTTGTTTTATTTCATTTGCGATCTGCTGCTGCTGTTTTCTGTGTTCGTTTGCTTTATTGTAATTTCACTCAGAAGCCGGAAATGGCTAGGAAATTGAGCCAACAACAACAACAGCACATAGCGCCATGGTAACAAGTGAGCAAGAAAGAGACAGCGCATGCAAGAATTCATGCACGTATAAGAATAATAACAAAATGTCAGTCTGCCGGCCAGTCCGTCTGTCTGCGTGTCTGTCTGTCTGCTCGACTGTCTGTCCGCTGCTCTGCTGCCAGAATGCCATATCATTATGTAGTGCCAAGTATTTTTGACCTTTTTTACTTTTGTTTGGCTTGAGTTTGCATTTCAGTCGGTTTGCTTCGCTTTGCCTCAGTTTGGTCAAGGCCTGCTGTTGCGCGCTCTACGGTTGTCTCACTTCCTTTTTGCGGCTACTCAACTGAAAACTTTTGTCTGTGACTGTCATAAGCTGTATTGCCTCCCTTATATATGTGTTCGTCACTGGCTTTTGTTGCTGACTGTTGACTGCTGACTGTTGGCTTTTTGTGTTTCTTGCCATGTGTTTGGCATACTAAGCAAGCTGTGTGGCTTCGTTTGCTTCATCGTCTTCTTTTTCTGCTGCTGCTTCTTCTCTTTCTCGTTTCTTGTCTTTTTTTTTTTTTTTTTTTGTATTTGGCTTGGCCGCTTGAGTAAATTATACAAGTAAAAAGGATAACTGCAATTACCATAACTGCTGTTGTACAGTCAGTGCGCAGCAAAGTATGCTACAAAATTTTAACAAAATTATACAACAACTGTCAGGCAATTGGAATTGTTTATGCGTTTGCCGCAGTTAAGGGCAGCAACAACAATTAGTTGTTTATAAATTAAAATGCCACATTTTATTTAATTTGTGGCCTTTTACCAAACTCGTTTTGTAATTAACATTTTCATATTGTTTATAAATAATGGGCAGCCTTATGCCAAATGTTACTTTTGCCTCAGCACAAATGCAGCTACAAAACTTCTCTGTTGCCATAGAGGATAAGCTACAATTTCAATAGTTGATTTAATTTGATTTCTTAAAGCTTTGAACCAATTTAAATCACAGTTCCAAACTGACAAAACAAAAAAAAAAAATCAAAATAAAAATAAGAAAAAGTATGCAGTGCATGTGCTTAACAGTCACATGGCATGCAGCATACTAAGCACTAAGGGCTGCACTCATTTCATTTGATGCGATGGCATACTTCATCTTCTGCAAATGTCTATGAGTCACTCTGCACGCTAACGATGCACGTCTCGCTTGCCTTTTTTCCATTTGGGTTAATGTAGGCGCTTCAAATACCTATTCCGAGCACCACCAAGCATAGCCAGAGCGCAATGCCCCGACATGCCTTGTCTATCTTGCCAACTTGCAGTTATCCAGCCACAGTCGCTTACACACACACACACACACACACACGCACACATGTATATAAAATATTTTCTTCTGCTGCTTTTGCGGTTAGTGGGACATTATTTAGACAACTGGAAATAGCAGAAAACTGCACACAAAATTTTAGCACGATTTCATGTGAGCTCAAGAAAATATGCCAGCAATGCTGCTGGTGCCGCCGTCGCTGCTGCTGTTGCAGCTGCTCTGCCACAATGCCCGTCAACATCATCGTCATGCAGAACTTCAAAAGTGGCACTTGGGTATTGCCTAGATTGGCATTGTCAGGCACTGATTGTGCCGCAAAATGACTTGCCATGTGCAGTCACACCCATACACCCATACACACACACACACACACACACACCCACACACACTAGATACACACTAGATACACACTAGAGAAAGGTATACACTTGGCATTTGCCAACCAGCTACGTGTTGCCTACAAAATGAATTGCAGCTTTCTCTTCAAATTTTTTCAACTTGGTTTTTGTCTTTTCTTGCTTTAAATTCAGCAAATTCAAGGGACGACATCACAGAACAAAATCAATTGAATACTTTGATCGTTCCTATTTTTCTCTGTATTTAATAAACTTTAACTAATGCAATATTTATAAAAAATTCAATAAATAAAGTGTGAGCTGCTGTGGGCGGAACGCCACGCCCACTTGCCAAATTTCATTATCATGTCTGTCATGTCTGTCTGCTGTGTGCTCGGCTTGCGCTTCTCTTCTTGCCAGCAAACAGCTTCAAATTTTTCCTTGAAGCTTTGTTGACGAGGTACGCAATGAAAAACTCAAACTGAACAAAAAATAAACAACAACAACAAATGACAACAAAGAAGTAATGTCTCAAAGGCACCGCCATCAGTAATGTTGCCATCTATGTTGATATTTCGTTGTATTTGTTTGTTTGTTTGTTGTTGTTGTTGTTGTTGCTGTTATTATTACTGTTGCTGCTGCTGAAAATGATGAAGTGCCACAGCAAGGCAGCAACTCAACTCAACTCAACTCAACTCAACTCAACTGGCAACTGTTGCGGCAGCTGCACTTGCTTATGAAAACTGTAACAAATTTTCTTTAAAAAGTGCCAAATGCAGGCAAAACAGAAATAAACAAAAAAATCAAAAAAAAAAACAAGAAGAAAAGAAAAGAAAAGAACTGTTTAAAATAACAATAACAAAAGATATGCTAGGGAACAAAAAAAATAATAAAAGCGAAGAAGCAGCAAAGTGAAGAAGAATTGCTGCACTTTGCGATAAAATGTGCTGCGTGCAGTTTTTGCTGCTGCTCCTCCTCCACCTCCTCCTCCTCCTCCTCCTGCTGCTGCTGCTGCTGCTGCTGCTGCTGAATTTACACTTAGCGTAAACTATGATAAAACTGACCGCAAGTATTTGAGGGCGTTGACTTGAAATATTATAGGGAAAATTGAATTTCTACTTGCGTTTAGTTTATAAAAACTCTGCAGCATACTTCTCATTTTTTTTTCTTTTTTTAGTTTCTTTTTTCTATTACTTCTATTGCATTACTTTGCGTTTTCTATTTTGCGATTGAAAATCTGGCACTTTGTCTGAATGAGTTTGGCAGCTCTATGGCCCAGGCAAGGACAATGTTGCTGACTTGGCTGCTGCTGCTGCCGCTCACCTCTGACTTGCCTGCGTTTGTAAAGTTGTCCTTACTTACAATTTTCTTACTGTTTTTTTTTTCTCCTTTACTTTTATCTGCCGGTCTGTTGGCATTTGCAGTTGTTAGCGCAATGTATGCAATTGATAGCAATTTAATAATAAATTTCTGCGCTGCCGTGACTCTGGCGTCTGCTTGGTCGCCTCTTCGCTTAGACATACATTGGCAATCGTCAGGTGTTTGGCCATTGTGTTCTATCCAAAGTCATATTGTTGGCCAAATTTGATTGCAAAGTTATTTTGTGTTGTGTGAGTTACACGAATAACTTTGTAAACGACAGAACTTTTCATTATCAGGCGCCGTCCCAGCCAGCCACGCTGCTTTAATTGGCTCATACAGCTCAGCTGAGGCGGATTTAAAATCATTTGCGCGCTTTTGCTTAGTTTCACAAGTTTGCCAATTTAGCATGCATAAACATGTTCTGTTTTCGTTAATGTTGTAGCAATGCATGAATTTGTCTGCTCACATTTAACACGTAAATAGTTTTAAATATTTAATGTAAAAACAAATTCAAAAGTTGTACATTATATGTATATGTGTGTAGCGTATATGGTTACTTACAAACAACAGCAAAAATATTTTATACATGCTTGACAATGACAACGACAACAAAAATAACCACAAAAAGAAAAGTGTGCAAAAGCAGAAATGAAACTTTGGCTTTCAAAGCTTTTTCTTTTGAATTGTTCTGCAGACACTTCCATGCGCACTCCACTCACTTGCATAACTTACTCGTGCGCAAGCAGTCAGAGCCAACGAGCCAACGAAATCAAGTGTCAGTAAACGTCGCAACAAAACGCGCACACTCACACACACACACACAAACATACACACACACACACATAGAGTAATCATAAAAGTCTTTTACATGACAAACATGTTACAGATAAAAAGATACAAACATGCGATACGCAGGCACTTAGTGCACAGGATAGACACGAGGGTACGTGTGGCAGTTCCTGCTCCGACACCGACACCGACACCGACTTCGACTCCAACTCGCACTCCTGCTCGCACACGCATGCTTATGCTCAAACTCATGCTGAGCTATCAAGAAATCACAACAAATTTACAAGTGCCTCGCAAATGTTTGACTTTCCGTATTTGCTGCACACATTTGGCTTTTTTCTTGCGTTTTCGTTTTCGTTTATGTTTTTGTGTTGTCTACTTTTTGTTTGTTGTTTGTGTGTTTGGTTGTTGTTGTTGTTGTTATTGTTGATGGCGCTATCACAATGACATGCGTTAAGCGGCTTTGCCTTGCTTTGCTGTTGTCAATGCTAGCTGGCAAAGGAGCATGTGAGCAACAGGAGCAGAGCACCAGAGCTTCTTGTAAATCTAGTGTATGTGTTGTGTATGTGTGTGTGTGCGTATACACTGTCGCTACACATAAGAAAATTCTGCTCATATAGCAAGCAAATGATCGTTTCGCTTTTGTTAGATTTGCTACCTACTGACAATTCCTTACAGAGCCTGTTTAGCTAAAGTACAAACATAAATTAAAACGAAAACGGGAATTCCCCTAATTGCAAAAGTTATATTGTGCAAAAATGATGTTCTTTGAAATGTCCTTACAATAATCGGTGCAGTTACACAGACTAAACAGCAACTTAGGTCCGCATAACTATCAATTGAGAATAGCTTTGAATTTTCCCACACACAACCGTCTAAAATTTCTTTCAGTGCATGCAGATGTATATGCGCAGCCACATACACAACCGAAATGATGTACATAAATGTACTTTCGTGTTAAATGAAAACCAAATTTTCTTGGCGCACGCCAAAAGTTCGCTTTGAAAAAGATTTTGTCAAATGAAATTTGTGCCAAAATAAAACATAAGAAAGAAAAAGAAAAAATAGAAAACATAAGAAAAAAGAAGACGAAAACAAAAAGTTTTCTTGCTATTTGTGTTGTTGTTGTTGCTATTGTGGTTAGTATACACCGCAATAGTTGTTATTGTTATTATTTATAGCTACAACTGTTGTTGTTGTTGTTGTTGATGTTATTCGCTCTGCTATTTAGTGTTGACACGCACAGCAATTTGGTAAATGTAAACATTTTCGCGCGCAATCTACGCCCAAGTCAGCGACGTCTTGGCAGCGTTGCCTAAAATCACGCATACGCCATGTAGGCCAGCAACAAAAGCTCGCTATAGGCACCCCATGGCATGCACAGTATGTGTATATGTATATATGCGTGTTTGTATGTTTGTGTGTGTGTGTGTGTGTGGGTGTGCATTAAATAAAGTTGCGCCATTTCATTTTCGCGCCTCGGCAACTATAAACGCCTGCGGCTGCCTCGAACTAAGTTAGACATATAAAATTATGTATGTGCGCCTGAAGGCAAGCGAGTATATGACTAAATTTATAGATATATAGATACGCAGATACGCAGATACTTACGTGCGTACATTGCCTCGCAGCCACAAAATATGTTTGAACATTTTTCGTTACAGTGGCTTACTTTATTATGATTGCCATTTTGGCGCGTAAATTTCAAATGGCAAACAGTTATGTGTGGATTTTTCAGTGCTTTTCATTTTTACTTCCATTTTTTTTTTTTTTATATTTTTTTTAAAAAGTTATGCGCGCGCGTATGTGTTACAGCCACAAAGCCAACACTGACGACAAAAACCATAAGCAACTTTCAACGCTTTGCGATACATTTTTTACTGCGGCTGTGAACAACGCATAAAATTTGCTACGCATCCAAACCGACTGCCGTGTGCCCCTCTACCGCCTGCCATGCCTTGCCTTGCGCGGCCTGTATCTCTAAAGAATTTAAATAGATGACAAAATTGGTACAAAAAAATAACAGACACACACACACGAACACACAACAAAACGAAAGCTTTGGAATTTTTCTGCTGAGTTCATGTGCATAATCAAGTGTCGCATCTCTATTTGGAGTATGTGTGGTGTGGGTGTGGCCGTGCGTGAGTGTGGTGTGCCTGTGGTGCGTGTGCTTTGCGCCTGTTCACACACTTGATACGCGACGCACAGATAAGCAAATGGCAAGAACTGTGCGCTGCGTGCTGTGGCATGTAGGATTTTTTTTTATATGTGTGTTGGAGTAGGTGACTCGCGCTGCTATGCCAAAGTTTAAACCATAAAATTTGCTCTAACAGGATTTTATGCAATGTTTTGCTTTTTTACATGGTTATTTTTTTTTTTTTTTACTTTGGTTGCACGTTCCATTTATATATATTAATTTAGCTAATAATAAAATCCAACAGCAACAGTAACAGACAAGCAACACAATCATAGCCACGAAAACAATAATAGCAGCTACAATAATAATAACAACAACAACAACAACAACAATAAGAAATAATAAAAACTGATAACACTCATGAAAATTGGCTTCACGTGGCGCTAAATACTTTTGCCACTATGTGGCAATGCAGCCAACCGCGCAGCGTGTTGCCGCTAAGCTTAGTTGCGCCATTCAAAAGCAAAAATACCAAAAAAAGGAAACTCCAAAAAGAAACAAAAAACAACACGCGTACTAATAATAACAGCAACAGCAACAGCAATAGCCACAGTACAAGCAAAAACAACAACAAGGCAGCATGTCATGCAAGTGTTAAAGCGCTTAAGCATTTAAATGCTAAATAACTTGCAACTCTCCATGCGCGCGCTCCTCTCTTGCCTGGAGCTTTAGCTCTCTCTCGCTCCACAGCCGCCTGCCGACAAATTAAGAGCGTTAGCTGTGTTATTGTAGCAACAAAAATAACAACAACAGCGGCAGCATAAACGATAGTAACAGCGAGTGCCATAACAAGAATAACAACAACAACTACAAATAACAACAAACGAAATTAGCATTTTGCGTTCGTGGTGCGTCGGCAATAAGCCAATTACAAAAAAAAATATAAATTTACAAAAAAATGTCGCATGTTGTTGCCATTGCTGTGCGTCTGTGTGTGTGAGTGTTTGGTTTGGTGAGTGTGTGTGACAGCCGCTTAAAATAGACACAAACTGCGCTGAGTGTGCGTGAACGTGGGCGTGATGTAGACGCAAATTTTGCCACTAAACGCTGCTTAGCAGACATTCTGTTTAGTACGCAGTGTCATAAATTGATGAAAGACTGACGTTAATTTGTTAAATTGTATCCTGTTTCTTCCCCTCTCCCTCCTCTACTTTTTTTTCTTTTTCTTCCTTTTTCAATTCTATAACCTGACTGACGTCACTTAGCCGTACGCAACAGATAAGCAAACAATGGAAGTAGCACAACGTACCCATAAATTAGTGCAGGGTTAAGCCACACAGTGGGAGTCATTATTAAGCGAAGAGATGACCTTGCATGCATGTGGCACATGTTAAGTGGTCATTTGACCGCTGTTCGGCTTTGTGTGGCCTCACACACTCTGTACGTAATTATGCTTAAACGCTGTTTAACGCAAAATAGCTTTTAGAAAATGAGTCAAAGAAGTTTTGCTGCGTAAGGTTTTTATTTATTCCACTGTGTTGAATTTGACATTATTTGAAGCGTGATACGTTTAAATGAGAATTTCCTAACCATATAAATGTGCATTTTATACGCGTTTGGTTTTTGAAAGTTTTCTACAACTTTATTGCAGTCTAAAGCGCGTGACGTGTAATTCAAGCGACAGACTCCAGTGAGCAACAAAAGCCAATGGCACACACATGCCTAAGCATGTTTCACTTACTTAGCCAGAGCAGCAACTTTTTACTTACTTTTGTAGCAGCGGAAACCTAAATATAAATTAAACTTGAATTCAACTTCAAAGTTGCAGTAAAATTTTTAATTCAAAATGGCAAAAAACAGTTTCATCGTTTGCCAATTTAACTTGCTTAACCTTTTGCTTTGCTTTATGCCACTGCTCCACTGTGCCGAAGTCTTATTGCGATGACTTCCGACTAAAAAGCGAAAGTTGAACTTGCCAACTATTTGCAGAGAGCCCACAGCCTAAGCGACACCGAAATTTGATCAGCGCAAACAAGCCGAGAAACCGAGCAACGGAGCAACCGACAAAGCAACAAATAAAGCAGGCAACATTCCGCAGTAATTGCTTCGCACTTCGCAAACAAACGAAGCGTGCAGGCAACGCGGCGGCAAGTTGGCACATTGGCATGTCCTTGCTCCTTTGACACAAACAACAAAAGCAGCCAAGCTGGCAGGCAGCAAAGCATGGTGCAACATTTCATGGCGACCTCAAGACTGCGCCTCCGGCACTTTGGCAAACTGGCAAAACAAATACGAGAGCACACACAGAAGATCTGATATTAAAAATCGTTTCCAGCGCTCGCTCGCATCAGACGCTAGATGGCAGCTGGCAGGTGGCGGGCGGAAGACGCTGGATACTCTACTGCTGTTTTGCTTATTTTTGTATTGTGTTTATTTTGTTTTTCTCTCTTAGCCAAGTTTGCTGCATTTGCCGCACGACACCTTTGCGTTTTGTTGCGTCACGCTGCGTGGCAGCGCACTTCCTTCAGCTATTTCAAAGGACTTTCTCGCTGTGGCCACGCTTTGCCTACGTACGCACGCATGCCGGCAAACAAACGTCAAGTGTGTTGTGTGTGTGTGTGTGTGTGTGTGTGTGTGTGTGTGAGTATGTGTGAGTTAAGCACACTCAGCCATTTATGAAAAGTTTTCAGGCACGTCCTTTTTTTCATTTTTTTTATTTTTATTTATTTTTTTTTTTTTTTTGCTTTTTTTCTACTTGCTGCTTTTTAACAATTTCACGAGGCAGCGTGACTGCCACTTCTGTTGTTGGTGTTATTTTCTTTGTCGAGTGCGCATCAAGGCTCTTCGCTTTGCGCGCTCATATGATGTAAGCAGCAGATAAGGCGACAGAGTTCGCATGTGTGATGTGCGTTGTGAGCTGCTGACTTCCTTGCTTGCTTATTTGCTTTGCTGGCTGCTTCTTATCAGCAACGTAGCTGGAATTGAAATTTATTATTCCGCTTTGTCGTGCATGCGCCCTTGCCACATTAACAACCGACAAACCAACTCACACCTGCCACGCCCCACGCTCCACGCTCAACTTGCAGCGCCCCTTTGTCAAATTAAAAGTACGTCTAACTGCGAAGTGCGACCTTTTAAGTATTTAATATTTGTGTGTAATTTACTTTTTCTTGCCTGCAATGCTTTGCCTTTTGTATTTTTATTTTGCTGCCTTGTTTTTTTTTTATTTTTTTTTTTATTTTTTTGTCGTGTTAAACTGTGCACTCACGTGTTAATTGCTTTGCAGGCAGTGCCACCCCTTTGACACGCTTTAATAATTCTTGAAAGCAATCCTGCGGCCTGTTAGGCATCGCACGCTTCAGCATATTGTTTACATGTCTCAATTATCCTTTTGATTTGAGTACGTACGTGATTTACTTCTTGCCTTGCTTCAGTCATTTATTTCACTTTTATTGACATGTGCGCAATTGGCGTCTGCGCCTGCAGTTTCAAGTTACAAAGCGCTGTCAGACTTTTATGAGAAAAGTTTTCGCATGCATTGATCCAAGCGATAAGGCGGCTTTGATTAATTCGCCACGAGTATTAAGGAGTTGTGGCCAAGGCAAAAGTGGCTTATGGCAGGCTGCTTTACATGAAGAAGACCTTCACATTGAAGTTGAAGCCTAAGCACAAATATAACATGACAGATGTCCCACTGTCACGCAGCAGCATTAAAAAGTAAACGCCAGTCTAGGGTTGTTTTCTGGCAATTATTTTATACATTAATATAAATTGTGCTTTTCGCTTATCGACGCATCAATTCTTAAGATTTCTCAAGCTGCCTTTTACTGCTTTGCTTTGTACTTTGTGAGTATACGTATGCAGGTCTGGCGATAAATGAAAAGAAACTAATAACTTTTACTGTTTGCGCACATTAAACGCTGAGCCCTAACTGAAATCTCAGCCTGTAGCTGCCCCATGTTCACTCAACAGAGCCTGAGTCATATTCTAAAAACTAATTAGGCAAATGCTCAGTATGCTGCATAGTAACACATAAGAACTGCAAGCACAGCAAAATGCGAAGAAGAAAAATGTTACTTAAGCATTTAAAACATTAAAGTATATCTCAAAGTGTGCAATATCCTTACATGGCCATTAAGCAATATGCTAATGAGGCACATTATTGCCCAGAATAAATATTGCATGCCATTACAAAAATCAGTTGCGAGTCAAAAATGTAAGCAAACAGACGCACGACCGCAAAAATGAGCCCAGCGCTGGTAATTTTCTTGACAAATGCGACAAATATGAAATGAAAATTGCCAAAAACAAAAAAAAAAAAATAAATGTCAAACACCACAGGCAAAACCGCGACTGTGAAAGGTCTCTGCATGGCAAAAAGTCGCAAGAAAAAAATAAAAAAGAAATAAAAAAAAGCTACATTTCCTTAATAAACATTAAAGCAGGCTAATTTTTAAAGCGATAAAAATCAAAGCCAACAGCAATTTGAGAACATCGTTGACTCGAAAGGCAACCTTGTGCTCTGCCAGATTAAAGCAAAAACAACGCCAAATGCCAACTAAATGTCAAGTCACAGCAGCAAAAAGACGTTAAGCCAGCCCTGGGCAGACAACATTCCTTTGCTTCTATTTTGCTTTTATTTTTTTTTATTTTTTGGCGGAATTGCTTAAGGAAACGTACAGAAAATTATGCAGAAATTATGCGCGCACAACTTGTTAAGAAAAAAAAAACACAGCATGGAATGGGAGCAGAGTATACAAAATGGAGACCAGCAGACATACAAGAAATGTCACCAAAACAGAAGCAAAAAAAAAAATATATATACAAAACAGAATTTGGTCAACGAACGTGTAAGGCGTCGGCAGCATAGCCAAGCAACTCAGGGGTCACGGGGAAGACAGTAGGGCCGCTTGAGAGAAGTTTCAGGCAGGCGCAGTCATGACATGTAAATCATGCTCTAGGATATGCCAAGTATTTCGTTTGTTTACTAAGTTTTGCTTTAACGTCATTCCGTTGCGCCTTTTTCATGTTATGCAGCCAGGCTCAGCCTCAGCAGCGACAGCGACACAAGTAGCAGCAAGAAAAAAGCGAATGTTGCTTTAAAAGGTTTAAACACTTAGACACCTACAGCAGCAAAAAAATATGTATATAAATAAATAAAAAATAGCTAAGGAAAAGAAATAAATAGCAGCCGGCAGGACCTCAAGGAGCTGGGCATAACAAGCGTAAAATTAAAAGTGCTGCAAAGGCTTTACGCAGACGCTGCTCAAGTTGCTGTCTCCCGCTGTCTGCGGCTGTCTCAACGCTTTCGTCGTGCTCGTCCTCATCTAGGTCCTTGTCTTTGTCCTCGTGGCTTTTCTTTCGCCTGCGCACGTTAAGGACATTTATGCGGCATGAAATCAGTTAAATGAGTTTGTTTACATATTTGTCATGGTTTGCTTTTCTACGTTATGCGCTTAGTTTTTTTTTTTTCTTTCTTTTTTTCTATTTTTTCTTGTAGTCTGCGTAGCTGTTGTTGTTGCCTGTTTTGCTGATTTAAATAGCGCGCCTAAATGTATGCAAAGTATTTCGTCTGCGTTTGCACACAAACCGAACCTGGCTTGGCACTTTTGTCGCTTTTCTTGTGAACTGTTTAGCTTTCTTGTTGTTGCCCTTTGTTTGTTGTTGGCCATAACAACATTTATTTTTGCCGCATGGTTTTTCTTTCGTTCTTTTTTTCGTCGTTTTGCCTTCACCTTCACTTGTGCTTTATACATATGTATGTATGATTTGCATGTAAACATGTGTCTACTCAAACCAAATGCTAAACATTTCATTTATTTTTCTGTTTTTTGTTCTTTTTTTTTCGACTACAACAGCGACACATACATAGCAGTAACGTGTACTCATGCTACAGGCAGGCGGGCCACACACGCCCACAGCACAGCAACTCGAGTTCCTTGCCCTTGCTTCATAATTTCGCACAAATGATTTTGTTTAACATATTTTCTTATTAAGTGTGGAAATGTGCATTTCTTACACAAGTTTGCTTTTTCGTTCGTTTTTTTTTTTTGCTTTTGATTTTTATTACGTTTATTTTTTGCCAGCTGCTGGTGCTGGAGTGAGCGGGTAAATGAGAAAGAAAAGCATGCACAAACTTGAAAAGTACTTTCAAGTGCGATATTTATACCCATTTGCCGTTCGCCGTTCGCCGTTCGTCGTTTGCCGTTTGCTTTTCGTACCCTTTCGACTTTTATGTTTTGTATTTTGTTTTCCTTTTGCTGATTCGTTGCCTTTTCTGCTTCGTTGTGCTTTCATGTTTGGCGCAAATTTCCGCTTGCAATCTGTTATGCATGCCGCCAATGTGCTCAACCCCGCTCCGTCCTGCCCCATCCAGCGCGTTGCCATGTGTTCAACTTTTGCGTGGAGTTGCTAAATTAAAGGTTATGCCTGCTGAGTTCATACTCGCAAGTACACTCACATATGGCACACACACACACACATACACACACACATTCACACACTCATGAGTATTTGGCAGCCATGTTAATATGCCGTGAAATTTCACAGTTCTTTGGAATCATGTTGAGTTGTTATTTTTTCCCGTTTTCTCTTTCCTGTTAATGTTTTTTTTTCCTTTTTTCTGTTATTTTTCGCATATTTATTTTTTTTTTTTTTTGTGTTTCCTTTTTTTTTTTATGCACGTTTTGTTGCCTTAGCATTTGCACGTTTAATGCTGATTTGACATACGTTTCCTATGATGCCGCTTTCGGCAACGATTCCTCCAAGTGCTGCGGTCCTTAGTTACTTCGACTAAATGTTGTCGCCATAATCAACTGGTATACGTTTGCCATTGCCACAAGTACAATTTTTATGGCAAAAATAAACGAAGGCACTCATGTGATTTGCTGCTTAAAAGCTAAAAATCCAGGCACAATTTCGCTATGACTTGTTATATTTGTCCCTCATGTTTTCCGATGGCATTAATTTTACTTATCTGGGCTTATAGATATGCCCGGATTTAATGGCAGCAGCAGATTAGCAGAGCTTCATGAATTCTTAAATGCGTGCAAAGAGCTTAAAGAAACTCACGCAATGTGTACTCACGGCAGCTGTTGCTTTTTATTTCTCATATGCAGGCTTATCCACATGTTTATGAGTTTGCATTTGCAGTATTTAAATTTACTAAATATCATACTTTCGAGATGTGCATATCATTATCGATCGATTAACGCTTAAAAGCATTTATAGAATAAACTAAGAGTTTATTAAAAAAAAAAAAGTTTAAACAAAAAAGTTTAAGCAAAAGTTAATAATTGAAATGAATAATGAAGTGCAATGCATCCGTGCTAAATGTCATTAAGAGATAAACCTCTCTGTTAGTTTATTAACATGGCCCTGTTAACTATTCCTATTTTTAACATAATGTTAAATTTATTTTAGTACGATTATTCTGTGCATACTTTTAGGCTAATTTAGGAACAATCAGTGTTTCCTTGGCATGTAAATATGCGAATATGCAAATAACTTTGCAAAATTTTGTCTAATTGCATTACGAATAAGAAAAATTCCTTAAATCTTTGGATGATACAAATCCTATTCGAGGTTTTTTGTTGCTAGACGTTGGAGATATCCATATAATGTGTAAAACCGTATATATAACTTTATATTCTCTGGCTAAACTAACAGCAGTTCTATGATGGTAAAAGGTCATAGAAAATGATGGCCAATATGTACTTGTTTAAAATTCATATTTAATAAAGAACAGTTATGTTCAAAAATGTAGCAAAAAACCGTGGATACTTTTATATGAGATAACAGGCATATGTATATATGAGTTTATTCACTTACATTTCCATAAATATGTAGAGAGTTAAACAAAGTTTACTATTTCCGTAAATGTATTCCTAATAGTGTGCGCAAACAGAGGGAAGTGGTTTCGTGGAACTTAACCCCTGCAGTGCCAATGGCACGTAAAGTGGCAGTCACGCAGGCGCATGCACACATGACAACCAATGTGCCATATTGAATACATAATTTTTTTTCCCCTCTTTTTTTTTATTTGGTGCTGCAAGTGCACTTCAAACGTTGATAGGCAATCATGACTTTATCGATTTTCGCTTTGCGCAATGTAAACAAATCAGCAACAGAGGCATAAGGCGCAGTTAGCCGTCCTCCATCGCGGCAACGCCTCAGCCTCAGTCTGTGCCACCTTGACAGACATGCGAGTGCGAAAGCGAATACTTTGCCTTCGAGTATTTTGCCGTTTTTGTCTTAAAAGTAACAACTATTGCCGATATGCACTTGAGCTCATGTTGCACACACATACAATTGTGCACATCCTTGAGCATGCAACATTTTCATAGTCATCGGATTCTACAATTTTTATTTAAATTTTTTTTTTTGTTTTACATTTTGCACGCAATTTGACTGCAAACGAAAAGAAGCGAAATAAAACTTGAAACAAAACTCGTTGAGCCAAGCGAAATGCCAGCATTGGGCGGATGTCTGCGACAAGGAGTGGGCGGCTGTCTGTCTGGCTGCCTGGCAGCTTGGCTGTTGGCTGCTGGCGGCTGGCTGCTGGCTTGTCTCTGCTCGCTGTATTTCAGTCGCGCATAATTTGTCTTAATATTTTCCGCAAAATAATTTTCCTGAACTGCACTTTGTTTGCTGCGAAATCTTAATAATGTTTTTTTTTTGCTTTTTCTTTTGCCTTTAATATCGTTTGTGTGCTTTACTTATTTTGTCTACTTCATTCTGATTCATTATAGGATTTTTCCAAAGGATTGCATTTTAATAATGATGATAATGTAAAAGGCGTGCGAACAGAACAGCAAGAAAAAAATGCTCCAGGCGCGGCCGAAGCCAAGACGAATAAAAGCAAAGGCGAAAGCAAAGTTACCACATTTCTCGATGAACATAATAACATTGCAAGACGAAGCACAATTACGACGGACTAAAGCGGATGAAGAAGCCAAAGAGCATTACGCCAAAGGCTAAAGGCAACAACAACTACAACAACACCCAGGCGTATGACAAGCGCAAATTTAAAATTAATTTAAAATATAATCAAGAAAAAATACGAAATAAAAACAAAAACGAAACCCGCGCAAAGTGCATAAGCAAATAAAATAAAAAAACACAGCAACTAAAAGTAAAACTACATAAGCGAAAATAGCAAACAGCTGGCATAACGAACGAGTAAAAAAGAGACAGAGACAGAGCAGAGCCGAGCCAAAGAGACAGGGAAATAGTGAAAATTAATAAACGAGCAAAAGCGCACAAGTGCATTTGAGCGCAAAAATTGCATTAAAAATTGAAATATAAAGAAAATAATCGCAACAAGAACAACTAAAACGTGTACAAAGAAAACTCGCTAACGAGCGAAACCGGCAACATCAACAACAACAACAACATCAACGGCAAAGGCAATAAAACCAAACGAAACTCGAGAAACTTTTTTTCGATAGAAATTATTTTCATTGTGCAGTGCTCTCTTTTTTTCCTTTTAGCTGACGTTACTCTGCATTGCCCTTTTTCATGTTGTTGTTGATTCTACTGATTAAAAGGGCAGCAACATAAAAACTTTGTACAAATCGCCAAAAAAAAAAAATAATAAAAACATAGATGAAAAAATGCCGCACAACATTCTATAGCATGCGCGAAAAATTGCATCAATATTTATCGCGAGCATTTTATTTTGCATTTAATGGGCAAGTTTTGATTTGAATTTAATTTGAGCAAACTAAAAGTCCGACAAAAGACGCGAAGAGGCCAAATAAAAAATCTGCTGTTTTAAGCTTTGTACAATCGATCAGTTTGAATAAATATATTACTTGAAAAATAAAAACACGTAGAAAAAACATAATTGTAATAATAATTAAATAAAACATTTGCGAATCAAAAGTGTATGAGCCTTTGCCAATGCGAGTGAAATTAAAGGAAAATAGTGTTTAATCTTTTTATTTTGTACGTACGTAAAAGAGTGAAGCGGTTGTGTGATAACAAGTTAAGTGCGTCTTTAACTTACACTTAACGTCAAATGTCGACGTCATCAACGTCGCCATCATTGTCAAGTACAGCAACAGCAAGAGCAACAGCAACAACAACAACAATAAGAAGAAGAACAAGAGCTACGTAAACACACTGATAAGATACGCATCAGGCAGCTTTGTATATTATACGCCTTCGTTTATTGTGCGCCACACGGTTTGTGGCTGGCATTGCTGCTTAATGCTTGGCAACTAGCACAAGGACAGCAACAACAACAGCAACAACTACTGCAGCATCAACAACTGTAAAAAGGCGCACAACAGCGTCAGCATCATCGGGAACGACAACAACGTCGACAACGACGATTATTGTCGCTGCAAACTGCTTGAGCAGCTCGAAACCTGTTTCCTGGCACTTAAGTGATTGCTGCTGCTGTGTATAATAGCAGCCGACACCAGCAGCAGCAGCAGCAACAGTAACTGTAGGGAACAACAACAACAACAATAACAACAATAGTAACAGCAACAGTAGCAGCTGTTCAACGACCGAATATCAAAATGATGCGCCCTACAGAAATACGCAACTCAACAAACGACAACAACAATAACAAAAAGAAAAACAACAATAACAATATGAACACACACACACCCACCGTCAGGAGCAGCCAAATGATGCTGTATCTGTATCTACTTATCAGCATTTCATGCTTGCATGGTAAGTACTCAAAATGTGTTACATTAAAAATAAAAAATAAAAATAATAAAAAAAAAAAAAACAACCATATGATAAACGTTAGTTGAATCGCTATCATTTATGAATGTGTCATTTGAGGTATGCGCATATTTGCAGTGCATAGCGGAGTAAACGATAGTAATGCCAGTATAAGAGAATTGTAGAACTCCTTACCATGCTAATGCCATAAAACAGTTTGCTAAAAGCTGAGAGTCAAATACAAGAAGTGCTCCTATTTATATGCTTACAATCTGCGGTGAAGTCTAAGTGGGTAAGTTTATCGGTTTAGAACTTATCGCAGTAGAGTTTTTGTCGTTCGTATATGGCGTTAAGCAATGAAGCGGGAGGCTACCAATCAATATTTATATAAATCAACCTACTCAAATGACTGTGAGAGCGCTGAGATTTGACACTTTGCCAGCAATAATAAGTGCCGACCGGAACTTGCGAGCATAGCAACGGCCAAACTATAGCACTTCGACAGATGTACACTGCAGAAAGTTTTATATAACGTTGACAGCTTGGAGCCAAGTGCAAGAATTCTGTCAGTTTCACTTTTCTGCTTTTAGCCAGCAATTAACTGCATATACAACAAACAAATGTCTAAACAAAAAGTAGCCTAATATTTATCGAAGCGTCAAGAGCAGGGGTCACTTATTCCCTTGCCTTAGACGTGACTTGGCGCAAAAGATTACTGCAGATAACAAAGTTTCTACATCAATCTTCACACTCTTGCAATTCATTCATATGTCATTTTATTTACACGACGACGTACCTTAACGTCAATACAAAATAAATGCAAAGTTGCGCAACTTAAACGACAAAGTAAACCCAACCCCCACCCCAGCACACCCACACACACGCAATCGTCAGCTGCTAAGTTATATCACAATAATAACAACAACAACAATAATAATGGCAGCATCAATGCAAATATTTACATATGTACGTTTAATGTTGAACTGTGTTTGTGTGTGTGTGTGTGTGTGTGTGTGTGTTCGTGTGTGTGTTTGTCGCTGTCATATTTCTTCCGGCTGACAGCCATTTGTGTCATATTATCGATGTCTGTCTGTAGCAACGTCGTTATAGTCTACTTTTAGGCAGACTTTAGCATTTCACTGCTACACTACAAGACGTAGGCACTTTTTTCTTTTTCTTTCTATTTTTGTTTTTTTTTTTTGTTCTGCTTTTTTTTGTTTTTTGCTTTGCATACTTTTTCGCCAGCAAGATTCACTTACTTTACTTTACTTGACTGTTAATCAGCAAGGCCCATCGTAGATATGCCACGCCACGCCACACCATGCCATGCCAATACAGGCCAGGCCAGATCAGGCCATGTCCCACTCCGCCCGGAGTGGCCTCGCTTTGCGTTGCGCTTGAGTGGCTGCCATTCGCATCGAATGGCATACTTACTTAGTTACCATAAATGTCTAAGTAGTTGATGAGTGGTTTCGCTTGACTTATAAATTGCTTTCGATTAAGTTGTCACATTAACATTAATCTTTGCTTTATGACACACAACGCTGACGATGACGGTGTGGCTCATGCTGATGCGAAGGCTGATGCTGATGCCGTTGATGACGTTGACGGCAACGGTGTCGGTCTCGGCGTCGTTGTTGTCAACGTGAGCTCTGCATAAGTGTAAATGAGTGCGGCATAACGTTGAGTCTGAGGACAGCAGCAATGTGTGCTGGATTTGTGTATCCACGCGCTGCTGCATGCCTCTGCTCTCCCTTCAATTTACCATTGTGTGTGTGTGACTGTGTCAACGTGTGCAATTGAGTCATAAGTTGATACAAGTGGTTAACGTGTCTCTTTTTTTTTTCGAGAGCATATCAAGTTGTATTCATTGTGTATGCTTGTATGCTTGTATGTGGCTGCGTGTGTGTGTGTGTGTGTGTGTGTGTATGTGTAGCTGCATATATTGAGCTCAAAATGCTATCAAAGACCTTGATGCTATCAAATGTTGAGCCACATGATTAATGTGTATATTAACTTGAAATAAATAAATGACTTCCACCAAGTAGACAAAGAAACTAAGATCACAGATATGACAACTAAGCAGCTTAAGGCTGAAATTCGTCGCCACAAATATAACAAAAACAAAAGATAAACCACACACAAACTGCTGTCCAGAAATTTTAATTTGCACTCGATGCTAAATTTAACAAATATTGCCACAACGAAAACCGAGCTAATTAAATCATACCCACACTATGTATTTGCTTGCGTGGGCAGTGTGTCACTGTCACATAAATACTTGGCACACACACGCACACACACACACACTCAAGTAAACACATACAAAACCTACGCACACACAGGAGTAAGTTCAATATGACAGACATCAGCAGCGATATGCGAATCAATAACCAAATGAATGTCAATATGCGTGGGCGGTACGCATTGAAAACATATCAAAAGCGCCAAAATCAACAAAATGTGTGCTAATGAAAAGCGACACACAGAAAAACAACATAAAGTGCCAAAACAACATTAAATAAATTTAATTGAAAATATTCATCGACGCCTACATATGCGTACAACAAGAAAAACTACGCAGCAAAACAACTGACAAAGCAAAACACCAAAAACAAAACCATTACAAAAAAAAAATATAATGAAAATTGCACAAATTAGACAAACTACGGCCAAATAATCAACCAATAATATAACAACAACAAAAACAACAACATTAGCCAATGTCAGAAAAACTATTTTCATTGCAGTTGCAAATTAGCAACTTTGACATAATAAAACGAGCAGAAAACGAACTTAAATAAATAAAATTAAATGAATTAAAATAAAATGAAATAGCTTAAACAAATAATTGTGCCAATAAAAATCGCACAAAATAAATAACAGAAACAAAAAGTACAGAAAATCATGGTAATCAATGTCAGCCCAATTTTGCTTATCGTTTTGTTTAATTTTTTTCACTTGCCGCTTTTTGTGCAACTTTGTGCGAGCAAATGAGCGACTGAGCGAAAAAAACAACTCGGATGTGTGCTTGACAGGAAATGCGAACATTTTTACAAATCAATGGAGCGCAACCATATTGTTTTTGTTTTTTCGTTTTCTGTTTCTTTCCTTCTCACACAGCATGTTGACAACATGCCAAGCACAATAACAACAACAACAACATGAATAAGTAGAATGAACACATTCAGCGTACCTATGCAGTTAAAGGGCGCTGCCCAGGTTAACGCTGCGTATGCTTAATGAAATTTTTTCTGGGTTCATTGCTTCGTGTGTGATACAACATTAATAAAAATATAAAAACAAAAAACAAACAACAGCCAATCTGACATTAAATAATTTCAAATGAAAAATTGAAAATGTTATGGAAACTCTTGAGAGAAAAAAAGATTTGCACGCTTATGCGTTAATTTTCGCATCAGTTGCATTGATAAGCAATTGTCATGCATTTTGTATGATTTTTAGCATAGGCGCGAAGACAAAAAATTGCAGAAATCTGCAATATCGCATTTCACGTTTTAATGCATATGCAAATTTTCTATTTGGATTTCGATTGCGTAAAGCTGATTACATTGTTTCTTTTTTTATTTACCAATGCATATGCTGCAATGCCTCGGGCAGCAATTGGAAAAACAAAAGCAACAGCAGAAATAAAGAAAAAATCAAATAAAACGCGCAAGTATTCACTCATGATTTCGTATGCAAATGAAGCTGCATTGTCAATTATGCTGCTATGCGTGTCTGTGTGTATATGCAGCAAGCATTGAAATTAAAATCAAAAGCAACAGTAAGAAAAACAAAGGAAAAAAGCGAAAACCCAATAATGGAATACTCTGCGACAACTTAAATTACAATCAAGCAGCTCTTACGCAGTTAATGATAAACAAATAAACCACACAATGGCATTCACGCCGGAAGTGGCTAATAGCTCATGCTTGACCGGAGATAATTTCATTTCCTTGTTGTTGGTTTTTTTCTTTTTTGTTGTTTTGGCTTGGCTTGTTTGCATTTTTCCGCTATTGTTGCAGTGCATGGATTTACAATGAGTTTATGAACATTTAAGAGACAATAACCATTAAAAATTCATTAGTGCAATGTGCCACATTAATGTTTTAATAAACTTTTGCATGGTCTATATGCTGCCTGCATTTTATATTAATTTTAAGCATTTTCAATCATTTATTTTTTGTAACTTAAATTCATTGCAGTTGCATTAACTTTTATTAACGCTGCTGCACTAATGAATTCATAATTAAATGCTTTTATCTACATATATGCATATATATAAAATTCGCTTGCTGAACACGTTCAGGACATGCCTGGCAAATATTGTTATCGCGGCACAAATCAATTTGAAAACTGTTTAACAATTCATAAGCTTATCAAACTACTTCCTTACATGTGTTTCTACAAAATCAAACTAAAGACATTTTGCTATCTACAAGCATCACATATAAATTTCGTGTGCTCTTGTGTTGTGCGAAACAGTTACTCCCAAATATATGCGCACACATACACAGTTGAAAAATTTATGACAGATTTGCATAAAGCATAACGATGAGTTTCCTCGCTACTGAACCTTGCTCGCTTGCACTTGATTAGACAAGCACATGAGTCTTGACTTTCGTATTATTGCTTTAATAAATTTTTGCTTTTACTTTGCCAATAATTCGACTACACCTCGATGGCGCATTACTTGGCGAATTTGTGCGCAGACTGGGCAAAATAAATAAAACATTTTATTATGTATACGACACGTAGCACACATACACGAGTGCACCAAGTACGAGGCCGGCGTAGGAGACTTAGGCGCATACAAGCAGAAACTTTTGTGCGATTTGTGCCAAATTGTTTTCAATAAAAATTACGTTTCATAAAATTTATTATGTATGCAACACAGTGCGAAACAAGCAGCATACGAAAAAAAAAAAGATAAAATAAAATAAAATAAGAGAAAAAACATCACGACAAGCAAGCAAACATAATAATAATAAAAATCATACGAAAAAGTCAAGTCAAGTCAAGCATAAAAGCCAAAAGTAGATACTTATGCAGCAGATACACACAAACAACACACACAGACACAATCATGCATAGCAAATAAACAGGCAACGCTGTGAGCAAAATCAAAGGAAATCAAAGCAACTTCCTATGCAAGCCCACAGGCTCATTTAGCTGAGCAGAGCAGGCAAGGGCACGGAAGAACAGACAGAGATGGAGACGCAAAGGATTTAGCATGATTTGTAATGAAACAGACATGCATAAATGTTAGCAAGATTATTGTCTAAGGACTATTTTCTTTTCTTCTTCTGCCTACGCCTTCTTCTCCTTTTCGTTTCGGTTTTCTTTTCTTTATATGCCCTTTGCTGACCAGAATTAAGCCACACAAAATTGTAGCCAGCCTTCACTTTTCGATACTATTCTGATACAATATTTGTGCAACGAGCTAAGCGTGAAATATTCGCAATGCTTTCCGATGTTTGGTGAGTGGGATTTTCGAGATTTTTATCAAAAGTAATAAATGAAAAGTTTTTTGGTTAAATGCAAAGCCACAAAAGCACACACAATAAAACAAACACATTTTCCAATATGTGGCCATGCGGACATACGGACATGCGGTCATGTTTATTGTAGCCAACACAATGATGAAGATGCAGATGCTGATGATGATGCTGATGCTGCTGACGTTAGCGATGACCATCCCGTTGAGTAATTTAATGCCCAACATTGCACTGAGTGTTGAATTTTAAGCTTTGGCTCAACTCATCTGAACTGTTATGCAAACTTTGTTTTGAAAGTCAAATTTATGTAAAGTATTATGCAAAAAGTCATACTCTAACTGTTTTTGAGCTGACGACGGGCTTGGATTAGTTTAATAAAAAATAAAAGAAAAAGGAAAAGCATGCACTCTAGCACGAATATATGAGCAATGCTTGACCATATAAATACATATACGATGACGAATATTCAACGCAGAAAGTTTTCAAACATTTGCCAGTTGGCTTTCAGTGTGACTTTTCAATTAAAATGATTGCTTTTTATGATATATGTTTTGAGATATGCATTAAATGCTCCAGTCATTGTTCATCCTAGACAAACGGGTGGCATTGCAAGCTAAGGCTGAGAATAGACTAATGGAAATGTATGAGAAAAGTTTTGCAAATGAAAAATTAATAAAAAAAACAGTTAAAACTTAACTTATTTGTTATATAATATCTTCAAATATACTATATTCGTATGAAAATACACATAAACGGTACTTTAAATAAGTACAAAGCAAAGCAATCTCAAAAAAATATCGATGTCGTTACAAAAACACACAAAAAGATCCAACAACTCACAAAAGTATGCAACAAAATGTGTCAAATTACAGCAAAAGTTTCTTGACTTCAGCAAACAAACAAACGAACGAACCAAGGAACGTATCCGACAACTTAACTTCGACTTGTCGCCACTGAGTGTGCCAAATTGAACACAAACTTTTAATTACAGTTCAATAATTATAAAAAATAATAATAAAAAAAACGAAGAAAGTAAAAAGAAACACGTCAAGAAAAGAAAAACTCGAAACGAACAAAAAATCTTAATCAATTCGTTGGCAATCAATAATGAAGCTGCACAACGCAGACACAATTCCGCACACAGCAAACAACAGAATCCGAGAAATATAAAACTTTGGCGAAACTTAACGCTTAAAAAAATACAAAATACATGTAGCCTGAGCTTTGCACCGTGCAATGAACTTTTCATTTCACGCAAGGATTGCCAGGCAACATGCACGACACGGCGAGAGGTAAGATGCTCACAAGCTGCGTCGCTTCGTTGGCAACAGCAATGTCCTGCTGCAGTCAACCTATAAAAGTAAACCCAGAAAACACGAAAAACAAAAAACCAAAAATATAAAAAGGAGAAAGGTGAAATCAGTGTGTGAAAAATGCGTTGCACGTTTAATTAAATTTCTTGTGGCAGCGTAATAATTGTGAGAATTTAAGCAGCGGTGTAAGTTCACTTACCGTGCGGCACAACGTTGCTCAAGTAAGCCATAGTGTAAGTGCCGAGATCACATGTGGTGAGTTGCTTGTCATTTGAGCAATTCAAGCAGCGTGAAACAAAAATCGTGCATAAACGACGCATGTGTAAGTGCGAACGAAGCTGCGAAGTGGCTGCGGTCGCTTAAGTGCAGCAAAGAATTTGCAAAGAGAGTCGGTCGACATCGGAGGGTTGGGGTTTCTCGAATACTGCTGGCGGCCTTTTAAAGCGAGCGCTGAATAGTTTTAGCAGCAATGACTTTTAAGCACTAAAAAAGAGATAAGTGAACTTATTATGACAATTATTCAATGCTTACTGCAATGTTGAACAGCTGCATAATGTTTGTTATTTTATAAGCACGTCTGCTGCGCCACACATTGTGGCTTATCAAGAAGCAACAATTGCGACATAAAGCTTACTTATGTGATATGATAGTTTATGTTATGTGTGAATGTGATAAAAGTGCTGATGCATATATACGAACGAATTTGCATGTTACATATACATTTTGTTAAAGGATAACAACAAACTCAAACTCAATGAAATAAAATAAATGACATTTTATTTATGCGTTCTGTGTGCACACAGGCATCTACACTGCATCGAATTATAGTCAAAGTACAGTGAGATTTATTGCATTATCTGATTTGTAAAATCATAATATAATGAAATACTGTCATGGTTGTGTACGTATTCACATACAGTTATGGTCACGGCATTAGTTACATGTGCAAATGAATTTTAAAATCATTTATGGCAGTTGTTTTTGTTTTGTTTGCTTACTTCAACGTAAGACCTTTTACGATATTTTAATTTCAGTTGTTATGCTAACTGCAGTGTCTACTCACAAAGCATTGACTGCAACAGTCTAATAAGCTATTACGATGATTTCAGTATAAACTTAGTTTAAGTAACCAAAAACTTTTCGTTCGACACTTTGGCAACTGAGCTCGTATATCTTCATTTGAACATGTGCGTAATGCTGTGCGCACTGCCATTGGCAGCTCTCTGCGACTGCAATTCCACAGTCACATCAACAAAAGCCTTTTAATTACAAACCTAATGCATTTTCCGTTTCCTTGCTGTGCGAATCCATGCTGACATTGCAGTGTTTTATATCTTTTAATTTTTGTTTGGCTTTTTTGCTCTTTTTGTTTTTTTTTTTGGTATTTGTTTGTGTCTTGTCTGCATGCAATGCCATGCTTTATGCCATGATTTACGATTTCATTTAATAACAATAAATTACTTAAATATTTCCCTAGGTTTATAATTTATTATTTTCATTTGGCAATGTTAAATATAACTAAGTGTAGGCAATGCATTTGGCTTTGATGCTTTAATAAATTTTGATTTGTGTCAAGTTGGCAATTTTTTAGCAAAATTTACACAAAAACCCAAGCAGTATTTTTAAGAAATTAAATTTTATTTTCTATGTTCTAACATAATGCTTAGCTTTCAGCTGCCATTTTACATACATGTCCGTCGTCTAATTGCTTTGATTTCCCAATATACGCAAACAGCTTAGGCTCGAGCCGAAGCTGAAGCGATGTAAACAGTAAGGCAAACCAAACTTCATATACTATGCCAACAAGCCGCATTATACTTTAAGCCACAAATTTCCATTTACGCAGTCCATAAAAATGCAAGCCATATTGCAAATCTCATCAAGCGCATCGCAAGAGATTTTCGTTGCCAAAACGAACGAAAACCAGGGGTGGCTATAACTGAAGCTGAAGTTGTGGCTGTGGCAGTAGCCAAGGCGGCACTAAAACCTTAAAATAGCAGCAGATTTGGCTGCAGCTGAGTAGGCAACAACACCAACCACAACAATAACAACAACTGCCGGCATGTCGAAAACAAAGAATTTAAAATTTAAAACGCATACATAATGAATTTTGTTTGCATTGCGTAGAGCAGCCAAGCAGCGTCGCACTGAAAACATAACCCACACCCCCAGAACATCCAACAGATAAAATCCGCTGCAAGTCTTTAGCCACTGAAACCACAGAAAAACTCTAAGCAACAACAGCAAAAACAACAATAAACATACAGTCTGCCTGCTAGCAGCTTATGGCTATGCATAGCATCAAAAAAAAAAAGAGAAAAAAGTGAAAAAATTCTTTAATCTGCACTCGCATAAAAAATGAGAAAATTTTGCTGAAAAAATAAAATTTCCAAAAAGTGTAATATTCTTGCAGCAAAATTCGTTCGTTTTTTGTTGTTTATTATAATTTTTTTTTTATTTTCATTTCCTCAGCATTTCCTTTGCACATTTTCTCGTTTTTTTGCTTGCAGTCAGTTAACATGCAGGCGAGCTAGCCAGGCAGCCAGCCAGGCGGGCAGACTTTCGCTAGACTGGCTTTGCATTGGGAAAGCGCAAAGAAAACCACAACAATCGGCGACAAATGTTTAGATAAACCCCTACACCCCCTACACTCCCTAACCCGACACACATGCTGCTTCTCGTCGCATCCACCTAATACGACAACATATTTGCTTTAGATCCTCTACTGCGCTCATATATGTATGTTTATGGTTGCTGTATGAGTTTTGGCATTGTTTCAACCTCAATGACAATAACAACAACAACAACAAAAACCGCGTGCTTAGTGGCACAGTGACTTAGTTTACACAATATGACAAACCAACCGACGTCGTCTTTAACGTCGTCGACGTTGTCCTTCTCATTCTCGCTGCGTTGCTGCTGCAGCTGTTGCAGTGTTGATGACCTGCTTTGCCTCAGATTTTTGCATAATTTTGTTTTCGCACAGTGCTAAGCTTAAGTCGCATGCAGTTGACTGCATTCTGGACTGCTAATGTGGCATTAAAGCAACTTGGCAAGGCAAACTCGGCAAGGGATTTAGTGAAAAGTGAGTGTAATAAACTAACATGGCGTATGCGTGTTTTTATATGTTTTTATGCACTTGAAGAAAATATAGTAAATATGGCAGGATAAGCGCATTAATTGCCAAGGCACAGATCTCTATAAAGCATCCTCATTTGCTCGATTTCGCTTTTAAAATTCAAAAGCCAGCATTTAGTCGTCGATGCCTGCATTTCGTATTCAACGCCGTTCGCTGCTGGCCCCCACAGACACGGTTGACCACTAAGCTGCAGCAGCATTAAATAAAACGTTGTTCACTTTCTACATTAGCATACACAAAATCTTTATTTATTTAGCGGACTCGCCAGATGTTAGCCTGCCTATTTTTACAAAAATAGATGTAGATAGAAGATAGCTTTTCATAGCTGCACGTCTCTGATAATCATTTTTACAATGCTTATCGGCTTGACTAGTTGATTACTTGCATAAAGCAATCAAAAAAAAAAAATCTTTATTTGCTCTTGCAAAATACGAAAAAAAAAAAATTAAGATGAGTTTGTTTTACAGCGAGCCAAGCACAAATGGTACAATATATATGAAAAGAAGTAGTTTGCAAATTTTAATCAAGAGAGTTGTGTCATAGGTAGTCAATGTCAAACATTTGGCAATTAATTTTTATAAACATGCATATGTGATCTGATGCAGCTAGACTCGCTTATCTTCATACCTTAACATTGAAAAAATTAGCTTAAACTTCTGCTAGAACTACACGTGCAAGGCCTGTACAACGTGAAATATTGGCTTGAACAAGGGAGAAGAATAAAAAATGTGGAGAAACGAAGCAATTAGCTGACCCTATGACAATTTTCATTTACATTTACTTGTTCAAATGTAAATTACTCCAAGTCAGCATTAGCGTAACCGCAAACTTGTTGGTACAGCAAGTCCTTATCGTTAAATTGCTGATTAGACCACTTATATTTTGTTTAAGTAAATATGGCCTTTTAATATTTCATTTGGCAAACCATATACAACGTCTAAACGTTTGTGGAAAGTTGGTCCTTGTGAACTTAAAAGCAAGCCAGCTTATCATTGGCATTATTGTGTACTCTCAAAGTTGATTACATTTCGCAAGAAATATGCATGGCATCGTTATAGCAAACAAAGAGAAAAGAATAAAAGCAAGAAAGAAATCATCAAACTTCTATTCAAATATCAAACAACTGATTTTCTGATTCTTACACAATTTGAGGCTACTTAAGTAGCATTTATGCGTACCAAGCGCCAAGGCATATAACCAAAGCTCGCACACAATTTCAAACAAAATACAAACAAATAAAAACCAAAAAAAAAAAAAAGCGAAAACAAAAAAAGAAAACAGACAGCAGATAACGGAATGCCAATGAGTATGAGTGAGTGTGAGTGAGTGTGCAAATTGAATATATACATATGTATGTGTGTATGCATGAGTTTGGTATGCGTCTATGTAGGCAAGTTGAAGTCGCCATGACAGCTAAGCGCAAAGGCAATCGAGCAGCCCGAACAGTCGACAGGCAAACACAAACGCATAAGCTAACAAAGCATGTCAGGCGCCTGAAAATTTTCTTCTAACGTATGCCATAGGCAGCAGCGGCAGCGACGCACACTAGCCTCAAAAGCAAAGCGAGCCAGCGAGCCAAGCGGATAGACAGATTAATAATGCCGAGTGCTGTGCAGTGTAGTGAAGGGGCGAAAGTTGCCGCTCGGCGGCCATTGATAATGCGATGCGATGCCATGGCAAAGCAAAAGGCAAAAAGGCTCAGGCTTTTATGTAGCCTATTGCTGCGAGCAAGGGTTAAGCACACACACACACACACTTGAAGGGACTTGGGCAGCAGCAGCAAAATAAGCCACATATGTGTAAGGCATATTAAATCCATTTGGGTCAGAAACTTTCCAAAATAACTAAGCCATGTGTATGTGCAGCATTTTAGCCATTTCTAAGCGCTTAGGCACACAGACGAGTAGCTATTCACAAACACACAAACACACACACACACGCAGCTCAACAGCTAAGCAGATACGCAGATACAATGGAGATGAGCATAGCCTTGGCTGGTTCTGCCAAGAAAGACCTTTCGGCCTTGTGCAGGCGATTGTCTGCGAGTATGTGCTTGCGTGTGTGTGTGTGTGTGTGTGAGTGCGCGTGGGAGTGTGCGTGGGTGATTATAAATAATTTTTGGTAGGCAATTGTTGTCTAGGCAACTTGTTAACCGTTTCTTGTATGTCTTAGCTTTTTGTTTGCTTTACTTTTCTTGTTGTTGTTGTTGTTTGTTTTTTTGTTTGTTTGTTTATTTGTGGTCGTTGTTGTTATTGTTATTGTTGTTGTTGTTTTTGTTTGCGCTCTGGCAATTCGACATGGGCCAAAAGCCGTTTGTCGTCGTAAGCTGTACAAAATCTAAGCATGCCAAAAGTGGCTATTGCTAAACATTTTTATGACAACTAAGCTGCGCATAAGGCGATGGCCCCATATGCATGTACGTGTATGTGTGTGTGTATGTATGTGTATTTCAATGTATGTTTAACCGCTTGAAAGGCAAAATAAGTTAAGCGCATCAAGTAGCTACAAGCCATTAATATTTCGTATTGAGCGCGTTAAATTCAATTTGACAGCAAATCCTTAAATATAAAGTTAACTCACAAACACGAAATCTTTCCCCATGCCGTGCAAACTATGCGAACACATACGCATACCCGCACACTCACACTCACACACACACACACATTGACCCCAACTACCGCAAACATGTTACAACATGCCACACTTATGCGACACAGTAAATCATGTTTGTCATTGGCACACAGCAAGAGCCGGAGCCGGAGCCGGAGATGGAAAAGGAGCAACAGCAGCATAGTAGCAAGATAGCGGACGACAGGATTCGCACACGGATTCAGGCATGTCGCGCACGTTACAATTTTAATACAAATTGCAAACTTATCGATTATGTGTACGTTTGGCTTAGACCACTTCGCTCCTGTACGTTTATGTGGCTCTGGCTTTGGCTCTGACTCTGACTCTGGCTCTAGTTCTATCACTGTGTGTACCAGTGTGTGTTGGTTTTTTTATGTTTGTGTGTGTGAGAGTGTGGAAAGTGCTGCGCTTGCGGCGCCACAAACCGGATGTACATTCGAGTTCATACCGACACAAACAACTCGCAGCTGAGCGTAAAAATAGCAAAGTAATATTACGGAAAAACACATAAATAAAATGCACGCGTGTGACTGCCTCTGTGTGCTTGTGTGTGTGTGTGTGTGTGTGTATCTCTGACAAAGGCCAAAAAACGATGCAGCGCATACCTGTGCCAGACAGCTTCGAGCTTACTGAAACATAAAATGTTACGAAAAATTGGCGTAGCATGCCGGCAAAAATCTGTGTGCAAAAAATTGGCAAACTGCGACAGTTTAAATGGATTGAATTTCTATGAAAATGGAATTGTCACATTGCTCGCTGAAGTGGAGAATTAAATAATTAATCGAAGTAACGAAAAGTAAACAACAACAGAAACAAAAAACTGGGAAATCAAATTAAAAAAATGCACATAAATATAAATGCCCACACCATTAACCAAATAGCAACAGCAAACAGAAAGCCTGAGTAGCTTCCAGTTACTCAAAGCTCAAGCCAATTTTCGAACTAAAAGATTCTAGAATTACAAAGCCTGTTGGCTTTAGCTGCGACATAAATGACGAAACTGTTTACCATAATTAAAAGCCAATGCAGATCTGCGGCAGTTAGCCCAGCAGCAAAATGCTTGTGACCCAAACACCACATCTTCAATTAATAAGAGTTATGCCATTTTATAAAAGAAGCTCGCCAAGCTAACAACTTAGGATAACTTTTATTTTTTGCCAACTATTGAAAATCTCTTAACCTACAAAAAAAATTACTACAAAACGATTAAACTTAAGAAGGCTACTTAAATAACCATGTGTCCGATCTACTTGGCAGTAAAAGAGGCAATACAGGACAGTTAAGCTTCTTGTGTCTAGGTTCACAAAGCATGTCGAGGATGTTCCATACGCGACGCAGACAATACCGCGTAACAGAACAAGTATTTTTTTTTTCCAATCAGTCGCTGCTCTCGCACAGTCCGCCGGCCATAGTTTGGAAAGATTCAGCTGCAGCTGTGGCGCCAACTAGCAAGAAGAGAAAAAAGAAGCTCAATATTGGCGTTATTTTAACATACGTTACATCAATCGATGCCTTCAGAAGCAACTGAGCGCTTACTTCAGCCTTAACTTTCTTAATTAACAAGAAACACGCATGGTACGAGTTTTATATGCATTGGCTTTATATGAAGCTGCACAGTAAAAACATGCTGCGCCACACAAGTCACAAGTTGAAGTTTCCGGTTGTCCACAATTGTCATGTAGGTTTGCGTATGCCAATCATTTGCGTATTTCCTCTGTGCTTTTATTATTTAAAAACTCACATACTCGCATGTACGCATAAGTACTCGAATCCAAAGCTCTTCAGCTCTTCAGTTTAGCCGCTTAACTATAAGCTGCACTCTACTTTCCGCTCAACTTTGCTTGCAATACAGTTTCGCCTTCGTACGTTTCTCGTAGGTTTTTAACGATGTTAGTTGCTTTTGATAAGACGCTGTGAGCAATAAATCAGTATAAACACAAATGGCTTTGATCTTCTATGCCTTTTCAAATATATTTCAAAAGTAGCCATGGTGTCCTTAAAATCGATACGTCAATGCAAAACATAATCTGCTCAAAGGTAAACTTCCCTTTTATACAGTTCTTTTTTTATTTTGTGTTTGTTTATTTGCTCTATGTCCTGCCAAATGTGTTTAGTTGTAAGCAAAGCACATGACAACGAAAGGATATAGGCTGCTGCAGTGTAAACAGTAACCTACACAAATAAACTAACAAACAAACAAAGCATTGTAGGAAGTATAATAGTATGAGAGCAGTGCAGGCATACTCAGCCTAATCCAAAGATCGATGAAAATATGCTTCATACATTATTCTGACATTTAAGCAGCTTTTTGTTGTTCCTAGACAGTCCTCACTGCTGTCGAAATATTGCCAACATATGAAATCGATGCTCAGCCAACACGAAAGAGCTGCAGCTTCATTTTCTAAACGTGCTTTTAAAATGATTAAATTTCTATTTGTAAATATTAAATAAAAAATATACAAACAAGAGCAACAACAACAAGCAACAGCTAGTTTGGTTTTAGATTGCCAAACAGGGACAGCAGCAGCGTCGGGGTTAATGCACACACAGGCCAACAGGCCACCAGGCTAACAGACCAAGAGACCAGCAGAGCTCACACAACAGCAAGAATCGGCTATCAATAATACAAAACATTTTTGATAGAATGTTATTTGCGCATGTGACATATTTCTGACGTATTTATTAATAACTTTACATTGTGGTAATTTTACTCTCATAACTTTAAAATCGATCAACAGTTTCAGAGGAAAGTGTAGTGAGTGTGTGGACGTGGGGTTGGTTCAGCTCTTTAAAATGGCGCCAATGCTATGCAACGACTCTGTGCCCGCACACTGGCTGATTTATGTTTGTTGTCGTTTCCATTGTTGGTGTCGCTGTTGCTGTTCGCCAGCGGCAAACTAACAAGCAGCAGCAGCAATGGCAGCAGCAGCAGCAGCATTTGGGTCATAATTCTTGCAAATGTCCTTCGGGGCAAGCGTAAACAGAACAGAAAAAATGAAAAAAATTCAAAATAAACTAAAAAGGCAAAAATGTGCAAACCGAAAGAGAAAACAAGAAATAAAAAGTAAAACAGAAACCCGAACAAAATTCCAATTGGCCTACGCGCACAAATTCAAACAACTTTGAACTTGTCTTGTAACGATTTTGGCATCTACGTTTGTTGTGGCAAATTGTTTTGCTGTACGTTTGGCTGCGTACGAATGGTCAACCCCCACAACACCCACAGGCCATGCCAAGCTTCACTTTACTCTGTGTGCCGACCAAAAGTCGTAAATAAATCATTTGATAACTTGACGCTCTCTCTCTCTCTCTCTGGCCTTCAACACATTTGGCAACAAACCTCAAGCACACAACAGCAGCTGGAGCAGCAGCAGGAGCAGGAGCAGCTGCCTAAGCACGCGGCACGGTTCGCCTGCGTGTCCAGCCTATGCTGCTTGTGGTCAATTCGCTGCCTGCGAACTTAACTCAACTGAATGGAAGACACCTCAACTCAGCTCACCTCACCGCAGTTCAGCTAAGCTCAACTCAGCTCAGCTCAGCTGGCAAAGTAACTTGCATGGGCGCAAGAGATTTTACGTGATTTATAAGCTTTAGTGCGCGTGGCCGATGTCGTTGGCAGTTATTGATTTTTGTTTCAGTTTAGTTTTCATTTGCTTTGTTAATTTGGTTTTATCTTTGCAACAACTACAACAACAATAACAGCCACAAAGACAACAGCAACACACTCTCACCCTCAACTTTGCCTAAATGGCAACATCAGTGTTAGACCTCAAAAGTCGGCAATAGTTTCAATTAACTGCTTACCTACCCAACACCAAACAGAACAAAAGAAAAAAAACATGAAAATAAAAATAAAAGCAAATATGTAGAAACAAGAAAAGAAGAAAGTAAATTTGCAACCGCACTTTCATGTGGCAACAAAACTGACCAATGAAAACTATTCGCATTTTACAACAATTTAACAAGCAACGGCTGCTGCTGCTCACTTTGTTGGTTTTACGTTTGAGCAATGCAAGCAAAAAAGGAAAAAAAAAAAAAAAAGGATAAGAGAAAAAAAACAAAGCCACTCGTGTTTAAATTGATTTGCTTTGTCACGTTGACCTGCCAAATTATTAGGTAGAATGGTTGAAAACTATTTGGCAGTCGTTTTACTCTATTGTATAGAGCCGAGCCGAGCAGAGCAGAGCAGAGAGACCAGGCCAAACCAAGCCAACCCGAGCCAAACCGCAGCTCAACTTCAGTTGCTGCCTTTTATGCAAAATTATCACATTTGCCTCAGCTTGCCTAAATATCTTTTTCAATTAGCATGGCACAAAGCGTGGCTAAGCAACGCTGAGACCAACGTCGCCGTTAAAACTTACAAATGCCACCCGCAATGTCTCTTCCCTAATTTTTTTCCTTTTTCTTTCTTTTTTTTTTTTGTTGTCTGTGGTTCTTTTGAACGAACATTTGCAAGAAAACCAGCCATAAAATTGTGGCAAAACTTTCAACGTTGCCACAGCAGACACAATGGCTAAAAGTGGAGAGTTAACTTAGCTACAGCTGTGTTGGGTGGAGTGGAGTTGAGTGGAGTGGAGTTGAGTTGGGGTGAGATGAGTTCGGTTTTGTGTGGTTTCTTTTATTTTTTGATGTTGTTAGCAATGAGAGTAGGCCTGGCAAATGTTTGAGTACTCACGTACCTGAGCACAGATAAGGCAGGTGCAGTTCTTCTGCCACAGCAGAAACTGTCGTTAAGGGTTTCAAGAGACAATGAATAGGTGTGCTGTTGTTGTATGAAATTGGGCAATAGTTTGGCCAACTAGTTGTTTCAAATTTTGCAATTGAATAATTCAACGGCAATAAGCAAGACAATACAACAAAATATCTAGCAGCTTTATAGATATATTTTTATTCAACTATTTATATATTTCATTTATTTATTTATTTCATCTAATAAAAAAAAAGTAATTAATATAATAATAAACAAAGCATAGCTGCAAACATAAGGTAGTATAAAACATAGTAAGAGCAGATTAATCTTAAAGTTCAAATCAGTGCCCATTTATATTAAACTTCTTAAGCGGTTTGTTGAAATCGCTGTGGCAAAGCAAACTTACACATGCACAGTTTTGCATATATGGTAAACAGACACAGTTTAAATGCACAAAGCTTGGGTTGACTGGGTGGCCGGCAGAATGGCAGGTTGGCTGGCGAACTCACTTTTTGCCTGTCGCATACTAGCGAAGCCAGACATGCCCATGGCGCACTTCAAGTGCATATTAATTTTCTAAGCTAGCCACGCCTACTAACAACTTGCCCAGACACACAGCACGGGCACGCACGCACTCATGCACGCACGCAGTTAGCAAAAGTTTAACAGTTTTGTAACGCCAACAAAATTATATTTGCGTAATTTTTCTAGCCCAACTGCTACTTGAAGAAGTACAGAGGAGCAAGTAAACGCCCGCAGTGATTTTGCTCCTTTGGTTGGCGTGCCCAAGCACTGCATGCCAGGCTGACAATCTTGGCTGTGCCTGTTTGCTTGCTTTATGGCTTGCCTTACCTTGCCTTGCCTTAGCTTGTCTTGCTTTCTCTTACCTTGCTATTGCACTTCATTATAGCCAACAATATCAGTGTTGTAGATGTTGTGGCTGTTATGGCATGTTAAGCGTTAAGTTGCCTTGTCGCTGGCTAAAACGAAATAAAACAAAGCAAACAAAAACAACAAATGCACGACGCAAAGAGGAATATGCAAATTACTCATACGCCATGTTTGACTTTGTGCGAATTTCTTTTGTGTTGCATGCGTTGTTGCGCTCTTTTTGTTCTTACGCTGAAACTAGAAACAAATAACAACAACAAAAACAACAATAACAACAGCAACGCATACGTAAATTTGTTGGCAACTTAATGAGCGCCCCAGGTACGCTGCCATTGTGCGTCCCTCTATCCCTCCCCTGTCCCACAGTCCCTGCGCCCGTGCGCCTGCGACTTTTATCGTGGCGTTGCATAAACTGCGCTTCGGGTGTTTAGAAATTGTAATGCTTGCACTTTGCGTTGTCTGGTTGCGACTGTTGTTGTTGTTGTTGTTGCTACTATTACCGTTTGTCGTCTTGTGTGTGTTTGCGTATACATCCCTTTTGCTATTTGCCAAGAAGTTTGTTCGCCTGTTTTGTTTCGCACTGACAGGAAACGGAAATTACTTTGCAAACACTTTTCACTCGCTTCATAGTCAAACAGGCCGGGACATCGTACATATAAATGTCAAGTGCCTTATTTGTTGGCTAGTTGTTTGCACACGTTCACGTTCTACTGCTCCCCCTTCTCCGCCATCTCCTTTGCTGTTGCTGTTTTTATGACCAATATGAAATATGAATTGTGTTGACTTGAGCTGCTCAATTCAAAAGCCGCAAAAGTCTGCCGCACTTTATTTACAATTTCTCTTTATAATTTTCTTTTACCGTGTTTTGGTTTTGTTTTTTATTTTCTTTTTATTTTTTACATATTTCTCTTTTTATTTTCTTATTGCTTGCCAGCACTCAGCTTTTATGTCTAAATCCACTTTGAAGCGTATGTGTAATTTTACCTGCCGACTTGCCTGACTGGCTTTGCTTCCTAGCCTGCTTCCTTGCTTCCTTGCCTGCTGCTGGCGTTGGCCTCTGCTGCTACTGCTTCTGCTGCTTTGCCGACGTCTTATTGAAAGTTTTTGTAAGTTAAATTATGGCCAAGCGCACGGTTTAGTCCTTGTGTGACTTAAGTGCCAGTATGTGAGCGAGTATGTGTGTGTATGTGTGTGTGTATGTGTGTGTGTGTGTGTGTGTGTGTAAATGTATTCGGCTTAAATTACCTTTAAATTGAAAATTATTGTATATGTGCGCGCTTACACGGTCTCGTACTCACTTGTACTCACCCGTGCGGTCGTTGCTTCTTTGACTCCCACGGCACCGACAATTGCTCGTTCCTTACTTGCTGCCAGCATATAAATTGCCAGCTTCGTCTGCTCTACTCTGCTCTCCCCTGCACCGCCCTACACTACAACGCCTGCCTCTACTTTGCACTGCTACACATAACGTGTGCTGTGGTGTGCCATGTGAGTGTGGCTGTGGGTGGGCTGGGGTGTGTTGCGCTTTGTATTACTTTTCTTTCAATTTCAGCTACTTGAATCCCAGCAAGCGTATGAGGTCTTAATTTATATTTATATAAATGGCAATTTATTTGCGAGTTGCTTCTGTTGTGTGCCCATGCTTCGGAGTAGAGCAGAGCACGGGTCGACGGCAGCCGCGGATCGCTCGTTTGCAGTGCAGGCGAAACCTTGTTGCCATGCGATTGGCCACGCGTCTGTGCTGCTGATGATTATACATGCAAAGCCTTGCCACACCAATGTTTTTTTTATATTTTCAGTACGTATGCTGTATGTCATACATCTGAATTGTACTAGAACGTATCTTAAGCGAGACAGGACAAGAATTGCATAACAAAAGCAGAGCCTTGTCTACGCGAAGATAACTGCATCACTTATTGCACAAATATATAAACTCTACACGAACTAAACTCAACATCACTAATCATTATTATTTCTTTAAAAAGGAGAAAAGTAAAAAACGACTTCATGATGGTCAAATAATTGAATGAACATGCAGTACATGGGGACAATGTTCTGTTTTCGACCTAAGTAATTCTTGTGTAGAATGGAACCACCAACTCTATAAAAAAATATGCTCCTATAGTGGCAGCAGCCTAACAAAATAATCACGCTGCCATATGCTGGAAGTCATATTCAAAGCCCCTTATGTGAGTTTCTACAACACGTGGTGTGAAAAAGTTTACAAACTACAAAAAGTATTTTCATTTCCTAACAAGAATAAATGACGTATGAAACGCATTAATATATACATATTGGTTACTTTTTTTTAGAAAGTTTTGTCTAGGCACAAAGTTTTGATTTGAATTATTCAAAGGACAAGTGAATTAGAACAAACTAAAAAAGAAAACAAAGTAAAATGAAAAAAAAAGTAAATATATATATTTATAAATTATAAACAGTCCGCCTTATTAGAGTGTATCATAAATCAAGTCAATGATTTATGTTTGCTGTGTGTCAAATATGTTTTCTGGCATATACATGAACTCTATATAAGTGTATACACATGATTAGGCGCTGCAAGCCATTAATCAGCTAACATGAATTAAGATACAGCAGAGAAGTCATCAGAGATTCTCATTGTTTATGCGAAAGCTTGTGTCACCAGATTCAAACCGCCGTTTAATTTGTTACGAAGTCGTTGGCGTCATTTGAAAAACTGCTATTTGTCAAGTAGCATGTCGTCAAGGCTGCCTTTGCCTCGGTCAACAAACTTTCAAGATTTTCCTGAATCGGCACATTTGCATTGAAATGGTTTGAGAAGTAAACTGAAATGCATGCATTGGGCCACACTTGAGTACACTTTCACGTAAACTGCGCAGATATTGGCAAACAATGCAGGGTTTAAATTGCTAGGATCAACTAATCCTTTTTTAGTGTTGCGCTGCTGCTTTTCAAAGTCATAAAATTTCAGTGAACCCTTGCAAAACATAAAATTTTCTCATTAAAGTAATAAATTCAGTATCTTAACTTACACACCTCATCGATCAAAAGCGTTTGCATGCGAATGCGAACAAATAACTCAGCAAAAATGGTGTCAAATTTAACGAGGCTTAAATTCGCTTATGTGTGAGTTATATGGGCCTGTATCGCAGTTACTGAATTTCCATGCAATATAAAATTTTAATGGCTTGCAGAATTTAGTTGAACACATCGACACACACTCGTGGCACTCATGGAATTTACAAGTTTATGTAAACCCCATACAATACACACACACACACACACAACCGCACACATATAAGCAGAGCAAACATAAAACGCCGCTGCCCAGCGCCAAGGGAAACGTTGAGCTAAGCATCGCTGTTCACGCCCAAACACTCACCGCCATGGTGAGATTCAACAAAAGCAGCATTTAAAAACCCTTGACTCGTCTACTCGACTCGACTCAACTGAACTCAACTCAACTTAACTCAACGCAACTCAACTCAATTCAATTCGACACGACTTGAAGCGCATCAGCAGAAAAATTTATAGCCGTGCAGCAGCAGCAGCAGAGCGGCAATCTTGGGCAGCGATAGCGAAAATGCTTGCCAAATAAACGAAATCGTTACGCTGCGAAAGCAAAGGCAAAACGAGCTAAAAATCAGCAATGAAATCAATGAAATTGCATTGCCAGCAGAGGGGGCTGGCGCGACCAGGACAAGTGGCAGCAAGCAACGTATGTGCCGACAGAAGAACAAAACACACAAAAACATTAAAACAATATAAAAATAAAACAAAAAAAAAACAACAATGGAAAACGTGCAACGCAAAAATTTGTCTACATAAAAAAGCAACTGAAGGCAATGAAAAAAAAAAATAAATACTACAATACAAAAAAAACCAAAAACTAGAAAAAAAGGAACAAAACAAAAGCAAAATTAAACGACAAGGCAAAAAATAAAAGAACTAACAGGAAATACGCGCATGAGTTGCATATAACGAATTATTTTCATGTGCTTCCTGTCAGGATATGCTCATAAACTGCTGCCTCCAACTACTGCCTCTTGCTGCTGCTACTGATGCTGCTACTGCTGCTGCTGCCTTGGCAAATCTACAACAAGTCGAAGCACAACAACAACAACAAGAAGCGCAGGCAGTTACTGCAAATTGCCAAAGTGCAGTCGTGCTTAAAGCGGCTGCCAGGTTGGAACTGAACTCGGCTTTCATTGCGTCAAGCGTCGCCTTTACCTGCGCAACGGCAGCCACGGAGTCATGGCAGCAGCGGTAGCACGAACGGGCCAACTACGAAGAGTGCTTAAGATTTTTCAAGCGTTCAAAATGCAAGCAACAACCAGGAGACCCACACACACACCTACGCTCACACATACACAGAAGCACATGCAGACATGTGCGTGTATTTGTCATCATTTATGGCTGGCAGCAGCGGCAAGCATCGTCGCTGTTTGTTTTATTTCGCACAGCAACATAACCAAGTTCGAATTGCACTAAAAAAAATTCATAGCAAAAACAGAAAAAAAAATAAGAGAAAAAATGTATACCATAGTCAACGTGCCGGTTCGGCTTGACTTAACTTGCCGTGACGTAGTGTGAAGTTTCACTCACAAAAAATAAATATAATTTGTATCGCGCATTTCACTTGGCGGAAATAGAAAATCATTTTGTATTTCCGCTTTTACGTTCGATGTGAGCCAAATATAAAAACATAAAACTTTATAGCACAAAAAATGCAGCAGAGTAAGCACCAGACCCAATAAAAGAAATGCCGTTAGTAAAATCAGCACTGGAAAATACGATTGCATAGTTTCGGGCGTAAACACATTAAATTATTTTTTAAAGCTTGACTTTAAGTTGCACACTGTAGCTTTTTCCCGGTGTTATATGCTTTAAAGGCATAAACCATATTAGTCAGAGCAGAAAAACTTGTTCGATAACTCTTATTATGCTTCGATAAATTTGGCTTTAGGGCTGCAACAATATTGTTCATCTGCGCAGCGAAAAAGGGCAACATACGTATTTATGTATATATTTTTACTATTATGGGGTTACAAATTTATTAATAATGTTGAATTTTTGAAATAAACGAAAACTTATGCCCTTTTAATTAAGAAATGTAGCACGAGTATGTTTAAGGAATATTAAGCCACTATTTTGGTATTTGGCTTATAATTGTGTCTCGGCCACCAATATACAATATTGGCCATATATTGCATTGTAAAAAGAAAATAAACATTTATTTATACTCAAATACCTAATAATCGCCCAATATGCAGTATTCGAATATGCGTTACATCCCAAATTTTTGGACATTACTAATTTAAGCTACAAGCTCAAAAGCGACAAAATAAAACAAGATAATCAAAACTTAATCGTTGGACATCAAAAAGTTATGCTAAGTGGTTGTGTAGATGTGTTTGTGTGTGCCTGTGCCTGTGTGTGTGCGTGTGTGTTTAAGTGCTTGCGCGTGCTGAAGTCTATAATAGGCATTAATTGCGTTGTCCTGCGTCAATGGCGCGGCAACACCTGCGTCACTTTTAGTTGACCAAATGCTGCCCGAATTAGGCTCAGCCTACGTGTGCCATAAAAAGTCTGCAATATAACGTTTTACAAGTTGTGCACTTGAAAAACTGTTAACTTATTTTTAAACTTGTAATTGATTTTTACTCTCATGCTTGCTAAGCTTAAATGTCTAGTCTGAAAATTTGCCAGCCAAAGCTTTTGATTAATGTTAGCCAAAATCATAGCCAAATCCTAATGTCAGTTCTTTAGAACTCACTGAGCTACTTTTGCCATATACACATAAATACATGCATATACATACATTTCTTCTTGCTTAAAGCAAAGGAAAACCTGCGCTTTAGGTTTTCTATGTATCCAAATGCGCGACCATAAGCAGCTTCGTCTCCATGCACCTTCCGCAGGCCTTGCGTTTGCTATGCGTAACAAAACGTAAAATGACATAAAAACCGTGGCAGAAAATTTACCCGATATGCCAGAGAACGTTGTAGCACCTAACCAGAAACAGCGCCGCAGAGCTATTATAACGGCAACAATGGCAACAACAGCCGCAATAACTGTAACAAAACAACTACAATAAAAACTAAAAACAAACCAGCAACAGCAACAACAACAAGGATAATAAAAACAGCCAAAAACAAACAGCAATAAAACAAACCAAGAGCAACACCAAAGAAAAACATCAATCAGCGAAAGCAAGCTTAGCAAAGCAAAACCGTGCCAAGGCATAGCACAGGACACAGCACAGGATACACTGTGAGGCAGGCCGGCAGGCGGGCAGACGAGTGCGGTAACCACCAGCAAGAAAAAACAGCGTTATGCTGTTTGACAGTGTGTTATTGTTATTGTTGTTGTTGCTCTGTTATTTTTGGTTTTGTTTATTTTGGGTTTTTATTTTGTTTTGTTTTTATTTCACTTGTATTTTGTTTTAACTCCAATTTCGAATGTTATCGCGTGGCGGTTTCATGCGCGCGGCATGGCGACGGCGACCACAAGCATGTGAGAGACCCAAGTGTGTGCGAGTGAGCATAAAATATACATATATGCATGCATGCTGTTGTTTTGCTGGCTATGCGAATGACAACAGCAGCAGCACCAGCAGCAACAACAACAACAACAACAACGAAGACAACAGGCAGCACTGGCGTCATAAAAATAACTGCCGCATGTGTGTGTACGTATGTACATATGTACATATATGCATATGCAAGATAAAAAGCGCAACAATATAGCAGCAACTGCAACAACAACAACAACAAGAACAACAAACAAACAAACATCGCCGACATTCTGTTGGCTTAACACGATTAAAGGTGGCAACTCCATTTCACCAACTCGTTTACTCACTCAGCCACTCAACCAACTCAACACACCAACTCACTCAACTCACGTTCATTCACTCACACACGCTGACGTGCTCACTCGCGCATTTACTCATTTGCTTACTTGCTTACTCACTCATGCAGCTGTACATATAAATTTGCTCATTAAAACTGTATGCACAGCATAGCAATGCTAAAGACAATAAATTTCAGAAGAAAAAACTGTGCGAGTCCGTGTTACATCGATGTTTATAGTTAATCAGATCAGCACAGTACATAGCTAAGCATAGCTGGCACCGTGGTGCAAAGTTACTTAATTACTTGGCTTGCTTGATTACATCCATAGCAATGTTGATTAGTTGTAAAAACTTTTATTGCTAAAGTATTTGCATTTTTATCAATTTTACAACACACGCATAGCAATTTAATGCACATAATTGCATAAGTGTAGCATATTCTTACAATTTTTACCCCACTGTGCAACTTGCCATAGTATACTAAATCTACGAACTTAGTATATGTTATATAAAGTACGCCCACTATTACATTTAGCATCTTTCGCAACGTCAGCATAAAATGGCATTCTATCACATACTTTTACTCTGCCACGCCCCCTCCAACTCCGCACCTGAACACTTCTTTGTACACTTGTCCGTTTGCCTATACACGGCATTCATGCACACAAACGTTAGTGGCCGCTTGCCCATATCATTGCTGGTCAGTGGCGACCATCAACCGCATGCTGTTGGCACTATTGTCCACAGACTCACACACGCACTCGTGTGCAGGTGTATGCGTGCCCACAGCACGACGCCCAGATAAAACGCCCTTAAATCGTTCGTTGCCACCCGTGTATATTATTTTATGTTTTATGGTAATTACAGGTGTCGCTATAATAAATTACCTTTGAATTTACTGTTTGTTGTAGTTGTCATTCTAGCCCATGCTACTGCTGTTGTTGTTGTTGTTGGTGTTGTTGTGGCTACACATAAATGTATTTGCTATTGTTGTTGCTGTTGTTTTTGTAAACACTATTGTTGTTAGCTGCTGGCAATAGCCACAGCATCAGCATCAGCATCGGCATCGGTTTCAGCTTTGGCTCCTGTTTCAGTCACAGCTAAGTGTCCTGTGTTTCCTCTACTGGCATTGATAAGCTTTATTAAAAAAAAATAAACAAAAAAAAAAGTATAATGAGTTTGTATACCGCTGATTCAGATTACATGCTCACACAGTGTCAGTTGGAATAGTCTCTCTGTGTGTGTGTGTGTGTGTATGTGTGTCTGTTTGTTAACACGTGTGCCACATGAACGATGAAGCTTGTGTTCTCACTTATTGTCATTGTTGTTGCTAATGTTGTTGCCGCTTGTTTTTATGCCATGCTCATGGTGCTGAGCTAATGGTTGGCTTATTTTGTTTTTGCTGCTTGCATGTTTTATTACATGCACAATATATTATTTTATTAATAACTATTATGTTGCTTATTATTATTGCCTAATCAAATTAACTATCATTTTTTTTTTGTTTTTTTTTTTTGTGTTGTTGTTTTTTGTACTGTTCTTGTCCTTTTAACTGTGTCTGACATATTTGCCAACATGGTTTTATTATTTGTCTGTAAATCTCTGCTATTTTTCTGACACCACTTTTCGCATTTTAAGTGCTTCTGACAAACAGCAGCGCACTTAATGAGGGTTCACTTTGGCTTTAGCTTTGGCTTTAACTTTGGCTTTTATGTACTACAATAGATTATTTGTTGTTTAGTTTAATTGTCAGCTTAGCTTTTGCTTTTGCTTTGCTTTTGCTTTCATTGACGGCATCGAATGTGTGTTCAAAGCAAAATTGCTTTTGTTACATAAGTGACTTATAGCTACTATGAGTGTATTTTTTATGTATTCTGTTCTATGCATATATGATATATTAAACAAAAAACATTTCTTTCATTTCGTTACAGGTATGTATTTTTGTCTAAGCTAAATAAGCTTAAAAACGTTCAAACGTTCAAGTGTAAGTTATGAAAAAATGTAAATACTTAAACAGCAAAAGAATTAAGAAAACAAGAAAAACAAAAATTAAATTAAATTAAATTTCATTTCTTTCCGGCTTACATGCAAGCAATTACACTTACAGAACCAACAGACTCGGTTAGGTTATAGCTTGGACTCACAAGAGCAGCAGAAAAAAATAAAAACCAAAAAAAAAAAATATTTACATATATCAGCAAAAGTAATCGGATTAGTGTGTCAGTAGTTTGTCTGACAGACTGAACTGAACGAATTAAATAAATGTACATAAAACGCACTCGTTGAGCACTTGGAAATGTGTCAGCGACAGTTGAAAGTTCTGCATGCTACGAACAAGTGACCTAAACTGAGTAACAAGAGAAACATCACAAACAGCAGCAGCACCTCAGCAGCAGTGCACACGTTTTAGTATAATTAAAAAGATATAAGAGTACATGTCTATAACAGCAGCAAGCAGCGCCAGGTATACACATGCTTAACTACTCACACATGTATGTTATACTATTCTGGGTATAAGTTTACCTTGTTGCTGTTGTTTATCTTAGGATAGATGTGTGTGTGTGTATATGTGTGTGTCTGCTGCATGCTGCCGTCACTTGCCTGCTGCTGAGCCAACTAAAGGCTGCTGACGCATTTCGTATTAAATTTAAATTTATATTTAAGTTCAAGGGATTACTTCGTTGCTGAGTGGTCGCTTCGCTGCCTGTGCCCACTTTCGTGCATTCGACCATTCAAGCATTCACACAAGCATTCACACAGTCGTTCGTACGTTCATTCATTTGTTTGTTTGCCTGCTTGGACATTTGCTGTATGCAGATTAGTAGGCATTAGGCTGACGTTGAGTAAATCAGCTTTGAAATTTTGCCTGCTAATTGCTTTGTGTAAATTAAAGAATTTAATTATTTACGTGTGCGCATAGCATAGTTGATTTATGTTTACGTATAATTTTCCAGGAGTGTTCATGCTACACTGAAAGGCAGGAATGCAAAATTTTAAACTTGCCTAACATGCGTGCTGTAGATGCTCCCTAAGCTGAAGCACGGCTGAGGTCTTTGATTGCGCATAGAGCAGCCTTACACAGTTTTCCTGCTTAAACTGCAATTAAATTTAAGTTAGCTGCGCCTACGAAAAATGTTGAAAGCTTTTGCTATTCAAAGAGAAGAATATTTGAAGCAAGAGATATTTATCAATTTGAAAAGCAAAAATTCTAACTAAAAACAAAAAAAATATTACATATTATTATTTAATTTTGAAACCAATTGAATTTTTGTTTTTTTGTGTTTGCAATGAGTTAATATGCATTGAATTTAATATTAATAGTTTTAAATGTATTTCCTTTATTTATGATTTATAAATGCCTCCCTTATGCGAATAGCTGCCTCACAAGATTGTGCAAAGTAATGGAGGCAGCTAAGCCAATTCCACTGTATTACTTTTCACCATTTGAATTCATTGTGCGTAGACCGTAGTGCAATGTCGCTAAATTGTTTCGCCCTTTGCTCACTGAGCCATAGATCCGTGTATGCATTACTACTTTGTGCAAATTGATTAAATGCCAATTTGGAGTGAGCTTCTTGAGCATTTTTACTGCCGCCGGCAAAAGATTAAAAGTAAAAGTGGCTTATTGCCTGCCTTAACGACCATTCATGCCAGCAAAGAAGCCCCGCATCCTGACACCCTGGCAGCGTTGCCAGTTTCCTTTTGCTAAATGACAAAAGCGCACCTTTGCCATGCCAGCGCATCCAGGCCATGCGCCATGCGCCACACGCCATTGTGCCGCAAGCCAACTAAGCCCAACTGCCGCACAGCACAGCTTACCTATGTAAGTATGTCTGTGTGTGTGTGTGTGGCTACGCTGATAGTCGCTCTCTGCGCATTGACTTTGTCTACTTTTTATCTAGCTCATGTATGTATGAACATGTCACCGTCGGCATGCGCTCACCTCTTGGCCTGCTGGGCTCGCTCGGCCCAACTTGCAGCTTGGCTTGTTGTAGGCTTTTTATTGGCGTACTTAAATTTACTTCTATTTCTTATGGCATTTTTATCACATCATATTTTATTTTAACGGCAATAAAGCGTAATTTAATGAGCCTATAAAATCAAAATACATTAAAAATGGCGCAAGGTCTGCTATATGCGCGCCAGGCAACTCCACTCTACGCACAACTTACGCACTCTGCGAAAATGTCTTTTAATAAAAATGAGTGCGAAGCAAAAAACCAAAAGAAAAAGCAGAAAAAAAGAAAAGAAAAAATTACGCAAAAAATGGGAAAATGTTTCCCTGTAATACGCACAGATTTCAGTAGAATTTACAACGCCTGTGCAATTACCGCATGCCTTTTGGCATTATGCGTAGGTAATTTTCAGCGTATTGTCATGTCTTTTGCTTGTGTCTTGGCTGCTTGCGAAAAATATTACGCATACGCCATATATAAAATGCTGTTAAATAAATAGTCGACTGCTTGTCATATTTCACTTTTGGCTTTTAACTGCTTTGCAAATATGTTGCAACATGTTGTCATACATCTTACAGCTTAAGCTTAGACATCGACTTGCAGCATGCGTCGTGTATATGCCCCGAGCCCGCCCACAATTTTACGCCCCCGTGCGACTGTTTATGACCATAGTGCTGCGATATTTTTCTTATTCGTTTTTTCTTTTTATTTTCAGCAGAACAACAGACATGACACTGAGCTTTATTTAAATGATTTTTCACTGCCGCCTTTGCCGTGTCCGCCTCCGCCACCGTGCGGATTGAGCCCTTGCGATTGCGTTGACATTTTCCAATACGCAGCGCACAGCTTTTGCGCATGTTGCATAAAACTCTGCATAGTTACTTTCCTACTCCTGTTTTCTGCATTTTGTTTTTGTTTGTGTATTGCATTTTATTTTATTTCCATTTTGCAAACAGCACAGCAACTGTTTGCACACAATGCAGCTCAGTTCATCTTCTTGGCATGACTTGACTTGGCTGGGCTTGGCTTGGCTTGACTGGGCTGGCTCGGCTCGCCTAGAGTCGTCTACTTCTATTACTTCTATTACTTTTGTTGCGCTTGGCAACCATTGTGTTTATATTTCAATGCATCTTGCAATAAATATTGCCAACAATATGGACTATCGCCTGTGGCATGCCTGCTTCGAGGCTTGCTTTATGCCTGCCATAAATTCCTGGCTATGCTCTTTGCATTGTCGATCTGTTTTGCTTTGCATTATTTATTTCTTGGTTTGTCCTCATTTTTCTTTTTTTGTTTTGTTTTATTTCGCTTTATTATTTGTTTATTTATTAAGATTTTCACTTGACTTTTGCATTTGCCCTTGCAGCTGTCAGCGGCTTAACTTTATTTTTCACTTCTTTTATTTGTGCCACAACAATTTGCAGCTGCAAAACTCAAGCAAAGAATGAAATATTGCATAATTGGCATTATATAAATAATACAGTATTTTCTCTTGTTTTTGTTATTTTTTTATTATTATTATTTTAATTTTATTTTTCTACCTCAGTTTTTATTTAATCATTCTTAACGTATAAACTCTTAGCTGCCACACAAACAAAATTTCAATTGCCACATTTGCTGGAAACTATTCAAATTTACCTACTCGTTATTCGGTAGTCGGTATTCGGTATGTTGTTTGCTTTTAGTTATTAGAAAATCGCTAAAATTACATATGCTCCTACGTACAATTTGCAAACACAGCAAGCTGCTGTAGTAATGGCAACAACAAAAACACAACCGCAAGCAGCGGTAAGAACTTCAAATAAATTTTTAATTAACCCAAATTTCAAAAACTAATAAAACATCAAAATAGGCTTACGAATACAAACAAAATAACTTCGAGAGTTGTTGAGCTTTGGGAAGGCGCTGGCCGGTGGGGCATATGTAGGTACATAGAAGCATTTGCGCGTATTTGGGGCCGAAATAATTTACTAATACAAACAAGCACACATATACTACATACTCACACACATACACATACATGCATGTGCACAGCCATAAGCGTGCATTTGCTTATTTGCTCATCAGCACATTATCGGAAACCCCACAGCGTATAAGCATAAACAATATGTCGTACTGTATATATGGTTTTTATAAGTGCTTATTTTAGGTTGGTTTGAAACCATTAATTACACATTATTAATCAAAATTATGCTCATTTCATAATAAGCTACAGTTGCTTGTATATTGGTTTATACATTGAATGGCTCTATAAGCATTACCATATTACACAACACTCTTGTGCTTTTTCTGCATGCTTAAGTCTAAGTGCAGTCAGCATAGTTCATGCCCAGACAAGACCAGCAGCTTAATTAAGTTTTCAATAATTACTGCAATGCTGCAATGACTTGCAGTTCTAACTTGCTAATGCATACGAGTTACTGCATTCTGGTATAATTGCCCCAAGTCAGACATGTATGCGTACAATTATTGCCGCACCAGCCTAATATGCATACGCAAATACACATTAGTGTGGAATTTGTTTGCTTAGCGCAAAATCATTTAGCAACAGCAACATTGTTATTATGCAATTACAACACCGAATACACGGCCAACATGTACAACAAGCAGCAACAACAATAACAACAACAACAATGGCTTGTATAGCTTAAAATTTGTGCACAAGGCCAACGAAAGTTAATGCAGCGCATGATTATTAAAATATTTTGGCAACGCGCGACGCAAATCAAATAAAGAAAAGTTTGTTGTGTGGGTGTATAACATGTATGTGTGTGTATGCGTGTGTGTGTGTGTGTGTGTACATTAAGTATAACAAATAATATACAAATAATGTCATATTAACAGCAAACATTGCGGGCATATCCACATGGCGGAAATGAGTCTGTGCAAGGACACGGCGCCTGCAAAGCTTAAAAAGTTTGGCAAACATTGCGATAGGCAGGCAGCCAGCAGCCAGCACTCAGGTGAAACACAGCAGCCGGCAGCACTACGGTATGTGTGCTTAGAAGGGATAACAGGATATGTTGCGGTTGTTGGCAAGTCATGCCGGAAGCTGGCAACGCGCTGCAAAAAAAAAAATCTTGCGACAACGGAACTTGCTGCTAAATGTGTACGGAAGTTGTTGTTGTTGTTTGTTGTTGGTTGTTTACACATAAACAGGCAAGCTGAGCATGTGTATTTTGCAGGATTATGAGCCATTGAAATGAGTTTGCGCGGTTAGAAATATTTTCAATAAAATTGGTAAATTTAATTAGAAAATCCACAAATATTTTATGACAATACAAAAATTAACAGAAAAATCGGTAGAAGCGCTGCTAAATAAATGACTTTATTTTTTGTTCAAGCAATTTAAGTGGCGACGCCATTGTCTATGCACAGATAGCGGCAACGTGACGCATAAACAATTTAAAACTCATTTATGCGCGTTGCGTAAATTAAAATAGCAGAGAAATTATTCACTAAAGACAAAGCATGAGCGCACGTCTGCCCGCACCATGCCAAAGCGAAAACAAACCATAAACATGGCAAAAAACCCACACGCGCAGAGAGTAAGAGAGCGGAGAGTAACTCATAAAAAGAGCAAAAGCAAACGCCAGAGCAAGCAGCCAACAACAACAAACACATGCACATGATTAACTTTACGAGCTTTGTGCCTTTTGTGTCTTTGCCATCGCTGCCCTAGTAACCGGCAGCCTTAAACATTATTTTAACGTTGCCCTGAGGCAACTTTCTGCTGCCGTTGCCTCTGCCGTTGCCGCTGCCGCTGCCTCTGCCTCTGCCTCTGCCGCTAAGGGCTTATGCAAGCGACCTGACGCTTGGCTAAGTTCGGTTTGCTGCTACTGCGGCTTTTGCCCGTATCAGTAGCGGAGTAATTAAGCAAAGTACAATTCCGTACCATTAAGTAATTTCACTCAGACACTCAACAGTCAGCTCAGCTTATATGGCCAAGCACAACCGCAGCGAAAAACAAAAAAAAATGAAACAACAACCACAAGTTCACAAATGAGCAAATAAGCGTAGAGGCAAAGAATGCGTTGACTGACTGCTGCATGCACGACGTTCTTTACGGTTTGTTGTTAATTTATCGCCAACTAAATGGACTTACTGACCGGGTAACATACGTACTTACATAAACCATGCGATAGGCAAGCAGCATGAACACACACAGACCGACAGACAGTCAGACAGACAGACAGCCTTGCGGTGCGACTTGCGGCACTTAACTGTACTCACATGGCAGTGCAGGGCAAAATGCGGTTTGGGTGTAACGTGTAACACACGAGGCGCATAAAACTCAAACTCGTTTCTTACGACGGTTGAATAAAGTAGACACACGGGGTTTGGCGTAGCTTTTATGTGTTCTACTGTACTTTGCTGCTACGCATTTTTTACGTTTTAGATTATTCAATTTTTCATAAGGTTGCCTTTTACGTCGGGCTTTAAACACGCCTTTGGTGCGGCAACCAAACCAACACACACACACACACACAGACACACAACAATAAAAAGCAAATAAAACAAAGCTTAACAAAGGCAGTAAATGTTAGCAGCCGCTGCGGCTTTCATTATTTAACTGTAACTCTGCATGGGTTAGTCACTTTAAAGCACATGTTACACATTATCCTTTCCGCCATTGCATTGCTAATGAAAATTGCTAAACTTTTTATACTTATATAAAAAAAAACAAAATATTTTCCAATATAACAGCAACTGTGCTAATAGGTTTTTGACACCAAAAATAGTGGCAAAGTGTTTTTAAGCGCATTTCGGCAATATTCCGACCTGTTACACATTTGGGGCCAAACAAACAAAAGGTGAAGCCAATAGCAATTTGCTGCATACTATGCTTTGCGTGATAAGCTTGAACAGCGCACAGTCACGGCACGAAGTGCTGCATCAGAACATTTTGAAATGTTTAAAACTTTGTTTTTAGCGCTTTCCGCTTCTAGCACAAGCAATGACTTATTGCATAGCATATACAATGCTTTTTAAGCAGATTCTGAACTGCTGAATGCGTTAAAAATTAATATAATTCTCTTCTTTTTTTTTTTTTTTTTGCATTATATGGTCATAGCTTCAGCTGCATTAATTTTTTATAAGTGCACTTTTAGAGTTGCGAACTTTAATTTGGCAGCTTTTGCTTAAGCAGCAGTAATTAATAAATACATTGCCAGTATAACTGCGTTGCTCCATAAAGTATGCTACGGTTTTTTTTTTTTTTGTAAAACCAATATGCATAATAAATGAATGCTTGGCTACGTGAAGTTACTACTTTGCCAAATAGTATTTGATTTGCTTTTACTGTAACACAACATTGCACAAGATTTACAATAAATTTTAACGCATTTAAGATTTAAAACCATTCTTAAATAAAATCAAACTGCTGCTCTTTAATATGAAAACTTACTGTGTGCATTTCCTTAACAATTTCCTAAACAGACGCAATATATTAATGTGATTGCCTACAATTGTTTCTGTTTAACAGCAGCTGCTGTTTTATTTTGTGTAGTGTGCACTTTATTAAATAAGTAAACTTAATTTTGCTGAAACAATGAAAAACAGTCGAGCAGTTGTACACTGTGGCGCCACAGGCAGCATACCTTATATGCCAATCAAAATAAATTAATTTACTCAAATTTTGTAAATTTGAGCTAATAGCAGAAGTAAACGCTTAGCTGAAATTGCGATAAACCCTTAAAGCATGCCGACAACCGCAAAGAAGAAAACACGATTTCAACACTTAACAATGCCGGAGCACCGCCACACGCAACCCCCCACCCTTGAGCACGAACACAAATGCAAACAGCGTAACAGCAACATAAGCAGCAGAAGGAATAGCAGCAGCAATGGCAGCAGCAGGACAGCAATGAGCAGTTGAACAAAGGCTTGTGTATTAAAAGGATTAGGCACTTTAAATGACAGAACACAACTTCAGCTGAGCACAGGCATGAGCACATGAAACACGACGACGACGACGACGACGTACACTACTCTGGGAATGGGCACAAGCAGCAGCACAAGGACCTGCAAAGGCAAAGGCAAAAACAGGCAGAGCAGCAGGAAAGCACGCAGGCAACACTTGAACAGGAAATGTTGCATCGTTGTTGTGATAAATTGCGCCTCAAGTAAAACAATTGAATGCGAATGTAGCACAGACGCAGACACGGGCACAGGCTCTGACATGGGCACAGACATGGGCAGCTGGCAGCTGGCAGCAGGCAACACTGTGCCACGTCTCAGGGCACGCCCACTCAAGACAGTTTATGTGGCATTTCACTTAGCTGCACCATGCTGCCTTATTCCACAGCGCTGCTAGACATTAAAAGCAAAGACAGCAAAACAATTCAAAACTAAAGTGGAAATGAAAAAAACCAAACAAAACAAAAACATTAAAGAAAAAAAAAAACAAACAGATGAAAAAAATTATACAAAAACGCTGTAGAAATGTCATGTAAGCGCGTCGTAAGCAAACTGCAAGCCATGTATGTGCCACGAGAGGCAACAACAACAAACAACAGCAACAAATAATATTGTATTAAAAAAAAAAGGGAAAACAATTGAAATGGAGTCTAAAAAACCATTATGTTGGCAAAAGTTTTATTGAAAAACATTTTCAAATGAAAAAAGCTACAACGGCGCACAGTTGCCATTTTCCACATTTGCCTAATGTTTGTTGTTGTCGTTGCTACTGCTGCTGCCTTCTCTATCTCTCCGGCCAGGAACAACGTCATTGTTATTGTTGTCAGTGCTCTGGCACAAATTCAAGTTTAGTTTTATGCTGAAAATGGCAAAGTTTTACTATAAAATACACGACATTATTCATCAAAATGTCACACATGCAGTGGCCCAGTACAGTGAAGCTGAGAGTGTGATGGCATGATTGACGTGCGATAGAGATAGCCACGCGCATGTTGGCAGCCATTGTCTGTGAAATTTCATACAAAGCAAACACTTTCCTGTCTGCTGGCCTGTGTCCGCTTTGCTTTTTTTATTTTTTTTTTTTTTTTTTTGGGGTTCGTCTCTCACATATACATTTACATTACAAATTATAGTTCGGTTGTTGTTGTTGTTATTGTTATTAGTTTGCTTTTTGATATTTATTGTTATGCTCCATATGAAATTTTCGCATCTCTTGTGCTGAAACTGTTATTTTATTTGATTCGATTTCATTTAAATTGATTTGTTATATCGTTTCCTGCTGACCTTTGTCCTTTTTGATTGAACTTTGATGGCTCGTCTCTATAGCAGCCTTTCTGTCGCCCTTCTATACGTGTGTGTTTGTGAGTATTGATGCGTTTATTGTGCATTGTTTGCTTAATGCATGGAAATAGGAATTTAATTGTTATTTAATTAATTTCAACTTGTTAGGCAATCGACTAATTGATAAACGATTTGCACAAGAATTTCACAAAATGATTTAGAATTTCGTTTTATAATATTTTGCGCTGCAATTTATATTTGGGTTTTAACTATTTATATTTAACTATTATAAATAGAAATTTTTTTTTTTTAAATTTTTTTAAAAAGTATTGACTATAGAAACTTTTGCATTTGCTTAGAAAAAAAAATGCCAACAACTCGTACACTGTGCGAAACTCGCGAGTCCAGTTACAGCTTATATGAGCTGACTCTACTTTAAATGGCATTTAAGCTGCATAGCTAAGAACCTTTCTAGAGTCTATGAGGAACTCAGTTTTGGGGGGTTGACCTAACCTAACTTAGCCTTAAATTTAAAAATGCATACTACTGCGACATGAATTGTGCCAAACAAAGAATTAAAATTGAATATTATGTAGCATAAAACCGAACTCAATCGGACTAACGTGTTCACGGCCTATTTTTCATACTTCTCAATCCGGAAGCAATTAACGGCTGAGCACACCTGAAGAACTGCTACAATTAACAAACTGACACCCAAGGCAGCTTGTTTAACATTTAATAATATTAAACCATAACAGCGCCAATCAAAACCAATTAAATTTTAATTACTTTGTACAACAGGCAACAGAAAAACGCCACACAGGAGCGAGCAGCAGCCAAGTCAAAGTAAACACAATCCCACGCGACAATGAAAGCCAAAAGTCAATAAAAAATGTGAATACACGTACCAAAAATTTTATAATGGGCAGCAGCAACAACAAAACCGAAACCTTTTGACATTCGACATTTGACCATTAGAAAGCAATTTGCGCGAAAAGGACATAAATATTTAATGACAAAGCGTGAGTAAGCCGCACACTGCCCGGCAAATGGCAGCAAAATACACAGCACAGACAGCGAAAAGCTAATAAAAATTTTAAGTGCCAACAAAAATAACAAAACAAAAAAAAAAAAACAACAAAATTAGAAAGACGAAAAAAAAACAAGAGAAAAATTTCTAGGTTTCAAAATTGAAAACGATGCGGAAAATTCTTAATTAAAAAGAGCGACACACTTTGCTGTTGCTATATTTTGCTATTTTAGCTTTGGCTTGTTCGCAGCGCATCAAAGGGGCCGTAGTGCGCGCTCGCAGCTATTCAGCCATTAACCTCTGCGGCTATAACCATTAACCTCAAATAGACAAGCACACACACACTAAACACACACACACAAACACACACACACACACACAGACAAACTAAGAATCGCAGCAACACAAGCCAAGCGCGCACAGCAAGACCAGCTGCCAATGTGCTTTTGTTGCTGCCTTTGCTGCCGTTGTTGCAGGTCTCAATGCCGGCACACTTCCTGCCACTGTCGCTCAAATGACCCACAAATGAAAACTCATAAAATATTTGTATTAAAAAGCACAAAAAGCAGAGCAAAAATAGCGCAACGCAAAGAAAACAACAAATAATAATAAAAGTAGAGAAATGAGTTGACAAAAAAATAAACAAAAAAAAAACCAAATCGAAAATGAAAATGAAATAAAGAGAATAAGTATGAGCAAGACTAGCAGCGGGAACAGGAGCAGCAGCCATGGCAACCCTTTGGTGACAAGATGCCGTAAAACGCAGCAGCGACAAAGGAAACTTAGCTAAAATGACAGCGCGCGGTGCGCAGCTAAATGAAAACATAAAAATATATATCAGCATTATACGACGCGTCTATGTTTGTATTGTAGTTATGTTAGCATCTTCTCTCACTCTCTCTCTCTCTCTCACTCACTGCGTGTATGTGTATGTGTGTTTTTGTTTGCGCATTTAAAACAACCGAAAATGCCAAGAAGCACATAAAAACAACACGAAATGCTACAAAATCATACAAAAATTGTTATAAATGGCAACACAAGGCACACACACGCACACACCATGCCATGCATACACGCATACATGCAAGACACACTTGCAAAAGTACTACAGCGTGTGGGCAAAGTGCAGAAGTGCGGAACTGGGCACGCAAGCACAAAGGACATTGTACTTGCCATGCCATCACAGCTGTACGTGCCGACACTTAAAGCTCAACAACTGCAAAGTGGCGCCGGTAGCTGTTCCCTGCTGGCTGCTCGCTGCTCGCTGCCGGCTATTGACTGCAATCTCTATGGCATATGTAATGTTGCAGACAAGTTGCGTCCCTTGCCTGCTTATTGTTTATTTATTTCGGGTAACTTAATGAACGTGCACATGATATGAAATTATTACGATTGCAATCGCAGCCTGGCGCAAGGCATAAGCAAACACAAATATTACGCAAACTCAGTCTGAGGCAAGCGCCTGCATTTGGAGTAAATTTAAAAGTGCAGCAATTAAACGAAATGTATATTGTACTTTGCAGCGCCTTTTACTAATAAAATATTTGCATTTGCCTTATAAGCATGCGAACGATTTGTATTTTGCAGCAGGTTGGGTTATCAATACCAGCATATCAAAAAACGGCGGATACTTTTTGAATCACCCAGTAAAATATGCCACACTTCTTGCAAAATATTTAAACTTCAATTATTGTGTCGGTTTTGGTGCCGCTTAACTGCTGCATTTCTGTCGCAGCCATAATAAACATTTAATTTTATTTTCATTGCGTTAGTAGTCACGATTTCGATAATGAGTCTGGCTGGCATATAAAATGCCACTGCATAATTTGGCAAGACTCGTCTGAATCGTTAGTCAAAATTGCTAAAATTCGACTTGAATATTAACAAACCTGACAGTAAAAAGCTTACAAAATAATTAACCCAACATTCAGCATTGTCGTAAAAACAGACGACACAATGCAACAGCAGCACAGCAGCCGAGTTCAAGCAGACAAATGAGTATTTAGCAGCAGCAGCAGCATGTGTCATTGTTGGCAGCAATTTCATTACAATTCTATTGGCATTAAATGAAATCTTTTGCGCAATTGCAATAAACATTTCTATATTCAACGCCTAATAATATGCAATGAAATTGTGCGCAGCGCAGGCGAGCAAACAAATGTGCAGACCGAAAGACAGACAGACTGGCAGGCAACTGACAGCGACAGGGGCATAGGCGGGCAGAGGAGCAAACTGACAGGCAAAACAGGGAAAAGCAAATCTAGCAAAGTTTTTTCCCTAACATTGTATGTCGCCTGCAACGTAGCCCAAACGCACGCTCCCGCGTTCCGCTGCAGTCGCCGCCGCCGTCACCGACATAGTTGATGTTGGGCACGTTGTGTTGTGTGCCACATGTCGCCTACCATCAGCATAAAATTTTACGACTCGTTTACACAAATGGCAACACTGTTGCCAATAAACGACGTCTACAAAAACAAAAAAAAAACATAAAGAAGCAGAGCATAACAACAACAGCAAGAAAAACGGAAAAGCCAAAATACAAAACAAACAAATAAAAACAAAGGAAAACAGAGCAAAAAAATAAAGGAAAATAAAAGGACAAAGCGAAATAAGCGCAAAAGAGTTTGTGATCATTTCGCTGCCTGCTCTCGTTTTATATTTATTTGTAAATTTCCTTTACATTGCGTGGCTTGCTGTTGTTATTATTGTTGTCGCACATTTTGCATTTTGAAAAGCAAAGTCGCCAACGCAAATAGACAACAACAAAACCACCAAACAGCAGCAACAACAACATCAGCCACAGCGACAGCAGCAGCAGCATATCTCGCCGGCATACACGCGAATTGTTTGCTAAAATAATGGAATTTTATACGCTTAATGTTTGCGCAGAAATTCTGCGATTGAGTTGCTGCACACACACACACACACACACACACACAGACAGCCAGTGCACATAGTCCTATGGCCAGCCCACGCACACGCCCACTTTTGGTTTTGTTATGTGTCATAAAAATGAAGCTGCATTTTAGTTTTTTGAAAAATCATGGAAATAAAAGCAAATGATTTATGCATTGCACATACGAATATTCTGCTCCTGCCGCTGCCGCTGCCCCGCTTGCTAGAACAATGCAGGTCCGCTGTCATATTGTAACAGACAATTGAAAGCTTATAGCATTGACTTTTGATTGCCATTACTACGCAACGCAATGTGCAGCGCATATTGCTACTATTTTCTCCCTTCTTTTGATTATTTGGTAACGGCAAAGCAATTGCCGGACTACAATAGTTTGACTATCGCATATTGCGCATACGCAACGTTGTACGTTATTTATATTTGGTAACATTTTCCTTTTTTTTCGTGTCTCTCTTTTGTTTTATTAGTTTGTTAGCGCATATATGTGCATATAAAAAATCAATTTCATGTCAAAGCTGACAGCATGCAATTGCTTTCATTGCATGTAAAAATGTCATTTCCACTCAAACATAATATGCTGAGATTATCAAAAGAATTGCTGCTAAAATTGAAACGAAACACTTGCCACACACAAAACGAACGAACACACAAAGAAATGCAATTTCATAAACGCAAAAATTTCATTTTCGACGCGCTTCAGTGTAAAAAATGAAGTGGCTTGCAATTCACTTTTCGCTTTTTGCATTTCGCATTTGGTTTTTGATGTGCACAACAACATTTGACAACAAGAGCTAAAAAACCAGCAAAGCAGAAAGTATGCAGACAGTGCAAAGTACAGCAGCAAATGGCATAGTGTGCTCAATTCAAATTCATGTTTAGTATTTTACAGTCATTGCTACGGAAAAAAAAAAAACCAAACTAAAATAAATGTAAGCAGCGTAGAAGCAAGAACCGAAACTCTTATGTGAATAGTATGCATATAAGCTAAGAGTCTTCTAAGTGCATAAAACAAATGCACGATTAAGCAAAGCAAGTGCCATAGAAGACAACTTCCATTTTCAGCTCATGGGCATGACGGTTTCTTGTTGTTGATGTTGTTGCACTTGTTGCAGTTGGTATTTCTTCTGCCCTTGGCGCTAAAAGGGGATCCAAATGTTGGTTTTGCAATAGCACAGCGTTGCTGCACTGAGTAATGCGTAAAACTAGTCAGGTTCCCAACCTCCGACCGAAACTTGGCTAAGTTAGCAGAACTATATTATCTTAAGCGCTAGAAGTATAACCTGGACTAGGTAAGGAACATAAGTTAGTAAGACCGCAGATTAAGTCTGTTGTGAGCCAAAAGATTGAGGGCCTAGCTAAGCTCCCAATAGTATAAAACCACTCGGATATTGATCCCTAGTTGGTATAGATTGTCTTAACCTTTAATGCAACGAGATATGTTGTTTCCATTACTTCAGTGCCCTGTCAGAGTTCCTATCAGAGTTCCTAGTTGAGTACTTCTCAAATAGGCATTGATTCAGCCTTAGACACCACCTTTGATTAGTTTATTTTGTTAGTGTTTATCTGATGAGAAGTTTGCTTTTTACCCCTACATAAAGAGTACATAAAGTCTTAACGTGAGGCAAAAGTTTTCAATATTGGCGTTTAATGAACTGCTGCTACGGAGTGTCACCTCAGCATGAGTTTCTCAAGGCTGCAAAGTGCAAATGCATATATATCACGGCAACACCTTGCTTAAATTAGCAAGCATATGTGCCTAGCACTTCATATTTCACAGTGCATATTGCCTTTTGGCTGCTTCGTTGTTGCTCCGGGCCACGTTTTGCCGATAATACAAAAGCAACGTCGCAACAAATTTTCCACATATATCAATTTTTATTACTCAATACATCTTTATTGATGTTACATGTAACCAATTTACTTGCACTGCTTCGTTTACACATTTTCTTTCATTTCCGAGCGTTGCTTGCTATGAACGTTAAATTAGAAAATTTATTCCACTGTATGGCTTGCGATCTCTTTCTTTTTTGTTTATATGTTTTTTCCTTCGGTACATTGCTGCCAGGCAACAATCATCCATCTTTATCTGTCTTTGTATCTGGAAACTGTCTGTCAATCAATATATGTAACTCTTTAACCAGTTTTTTCGTGTTGTCTATTTTTTGCTTTTTTCTTTTTTGTTCTTGGCATTTATGCTATTTCAATTTTGTAAGCGCAATTTCAACTTCTTTCGCTTCGTTTACGCATAAATGAAACTGACAGCGACAGTTTATGTCTTTTGTGTTTATTCCTTGCATGAAAATACACTCGAAAGAGCACATCGCATAAACAAGCACAGTAATAACTCAAAAATTGGAAATTTACGCAAATATGAGTTCTAGATTGTTAGAAAATAAGTAATTGGTCTTTTTTAAATGTGAACTTGTTTATGCTTTAAATACTCTTCACACTGAACTATTATGCAATGCCTTTGAAATGCTTTGACGTTTTGTGTTACTTTCATTCTATGGTAGAAGAAAAACAATTCACATTCTTGATGTAAAACAAAAGTTTTCAAGATTTAGCTTAAGTGAGGCAGCTAACTTAAATCTTTCTTTATTAAAAGTAGAAAAATGCCGTCCATAGGAGGCATTTAAGGTTAAAATGCTATACTAAATGCAGCTAATGTAAAATATTTATAATTATATTATATTTAATATAAAAGGAGTCGGCTGCCACGGGCAGAAAAGGTATTCACTTGTAATTTAACTATGGATCAGGAGTTTTAAATCAGTCGAATAGTTTATTTTTTTTTTTTTTCTTTTTTCCGAAACATTGAAATTTAAACTGCAACGAAAAAAGTGCATATGAAATGTACATAGATCCTCAGCAACGTGATATACCTAAAAATGTGAATTGGCCACTTCACTTTTGTCGAGGTAACACTGTATATATAAGAGTGCTTTGTACGCTACAAGTACGTTATGGTAATTGGTTTTACACATAATTTCTGCTGCTGCACAACGCACTTTGGGTTTTTTGTTCAATAAGTTCATTTGCCATCAACACACGTTGTCTGACATATGTGACATAAAGTTATTACATTACGCATACGCAACGTTGCACACGATTTGTATTGCATTGTAAAATGAAATAACAAATTAAAATCAAATTACAAAATTTCATAACACTTAACAATGCGAAAATCAACGTGCTTTGCATTTTCACTTGTTTTTGTCATTTTTTTATATTATTCTTTTCTTTTTTAATTTTTTTTCTCGTTTTTTTATATGACCACAGTATTTGATTGCATTATTTTTTTCTCGACTTTTATTTTTTATTCGGTTTTATTTTTGGGTTTCGCTTCATTTCACCATAATAAAGTGCAGCTGTCGCACATAATTATAAGTGGCAGCTTAAATGATATAGTATGACGTTGACAGTTACTGTGTTTCATTGTTTTTGTTATTTTTGTTGTTGTTGCTGCTGCAACCGTTTTGGTAAGCTGACCGAGCTGATGTTAACAAGCAATAAAGCAACTCACGTTGAAACACCATCAGCATATTCTTTATTGAAACTATTTGCATTTTTTATTAAATAAAAACCACGAAACACTCGTCGCAGCATACAAAGTGATTTTCATTAAATGAAATTCTATTTACTGCTTGAAATAACGCAAATGCATTAAATGAAAAACGAAAAATCATATTAAATGCGGTGCGGTGAATTTCAAGTGCCAACTGTTAAAAGTTAAAAATAAGCAACAGTGCGTATGCGTAATATCGCCTATATGCACTTATTTTTAAGTTTGCTTTATCAATTTTAGATGAAAAAGAAAAACAGGTTTATTTTTGAAGCGTGCCAGACTGACCCGAATAAAAAACTATTGCAGCTGCTTGAGGACTTCCCGGCATAGCTCAAATTTAAATGCGAATGCATTTGAAAGCATGATGCCAAATGAAAACTAATTTGGTTTCTGTTTTCTCTCAAACTCAGCCTAACTCAGCCTGACTTCTGTTGCTGATCCTTATGCAGAACGTTGTTGCTTTTTATATGTTCTTCATTCGCTTTTTTGTTTTTCTAATGTCAATACTTTTTGCCTGTCAAAATTTAATTTGCTGATGAAGTTCGTTTGTCAAAATGCAAATAAAAGAGCGCATGTCCTGTCGCATGCGAACGTGTCTATTTGTGCAAGGCAAAAGTAAACGAGTAAATATGAAGCTGACATGCTGCTGCAGGCATTCTGCAAACAAGATTGACTCACTGACTGAGCAAACAAATGCACGTATAAATGACTGAGCTGCTTGACTGACTGCCCGATGGGCAGACTGGCGGACTGTCAGGCTGGCAGACTGACTGATTGATTAAATGAGAAACTTATCCATGAGCTGTGCCTTAGGCAGTTTGCCTTCAGGTCTTTACTGGCCAACTGGCATCACAGTTGACGGCAGTAAACATGTACGCTCAGGCAACTGCAACTCATGCTGGTGTCCCAGTCGATGTCCTGAGCATGACAAGGATGATGAATATGATGGTCGTGTTGATGATAGCCTTTAGCAAAACGACAGTTTTGTCAATTAGTCTCAGTGCGCACTCGTTCACATACGTAAAAATGCAAATTAGAAATGAATTTGATTTAATTAAATTAGAGCGAAATTAAGTATTGTAAATATTTGGCAGTAAGCAAAGAATTCCCTCAGCACACAGAGTAACCTGCAAAAGCTGATTCCAGGTTGTGCAAATGCTTCAGCAAAGGATACGAATGCCAAAAAGGCAAAAAGCCAAGCGAGATGCTCGAAAATAGGTTGAATATGCTCTCAAAGCAGCTAATGGCAAATCAGAACGAAAACAAAATATTACATGCCACTGACTGCAAAAAGCATAGGAATTCATTTAAAGTGTTTAAAAATAAAGCAAAAATATTTTAAAATAGAAAGTCGTTTTCTAAAGTATAAATATAAAATGTGTAAATATAAGCTGACTCCTGAGGCCCAAAGGATTCTAGAATTTAGCACGCATTTCAATGACCTGTTTTATCTATGCAGAAATGTTTACTATTCCAAAATGTGAATTAACCAAGTTCTTTTACACAAGTTCACATTTTCGTGGTACACATTTGCAAAGCAGGAGTTCAGTAGTTTCTTTTAACGAAGCGAAAAACACTCTACATTGCTCACAGCAAAAGTTGCCAAAGACACCAAAATAAAACTCATTTTAAACAAAAATACCTCAAAGCTGTGTAAAGTCACCTGCACAAGCTCCACAAATGCAGACCCGCACACTCGTTTGCCTTGAATGCATTTGCCATGATGTGCCACAGAGACACTTAATTTATTTTGCATGTTTTATACTTTTTTTCATATACGCACATTTTTCTCTCTTTTTTTCTTAAAAATTTTGTTGAAATTAATTTCAGACATTTTTACGGAAATTACATATTTTAATTTTAAAACTTTTGACGAGCGAAAAAACCACATGCGCTTGCTGCAGCATATTTTATACAACCTTCGAACTGGCAGCTATGCTGGCTCACACCGACTCACCTACACATCCCCGCATTCATCGGCAGCTCACTCTATCCAACTGCAACAAATGCTGTTTTTGGATCTTTGGGATTTTTTAATTTTTTTTTATTTTTTTGCGTTAAATTGTTTTTGGCATACATTTGGTTGCATTTCGTTTCGTTTCGTGTATGTTGAACTTTTTGCATATTTTACTTGGTCTGGCATTGGAATTCAGTTTGAGTTCAACCGAGTTGAGTTAAGTTGAGTTTTGTTGAATTTTTTCTATGTCATCCTTATCAATGTAACTGGGGAGTAGCTGACGTAAAAAACAATGTTACATATTTAGCTCATACCTTCCATTTTTTTATGTAATGTTTTTCAACTGTCAAGTGACATGTTTTTATGCAACTATGCACGCGGTCGCGTAATGAAAGTAAAACTTTTGCGTGTGAATTTACATGGGCGCCTGTAGGTATGCTACATATTTATTTATTTTTTACATTTGTCGTCTGTTTGTTTTACATTTCACAAGTTTATTTAAAAATGTATGCAAATAAATTTAACAAAGAAAACAAAATTTGCGGAACACTCATGTAATTTTTGTAAAATCAAACAAACGTCCCACACAGAAAGTATTTTAATTAAATGCCAACAAAAGCGTAAACAAACATACTTGGAAATGTCCTTAAGCAAAGTTAAACCGTCAGTAATGCATTAAAAATATACGGCAAGCTTGAATAAATACTGCAAATAAAAACCGAAAATAAATAAGTAAACAAGCAAAATTATAATGAAAATATAAATGGCGTAAATTAATTAAACATAATACGCAAATCTTTTGATTGGAGGCAATGTGGCATGTGCAAGCGCCAGCGCCAGCGCGTGGGTTGCTAAGACACATGGCTGGAATCTTCACTAAAAACATGTGACAGCGCAGCGTAAATGAAGCAAAGCAGCGACACGCTTCCGCAAACAAATGTTAACAAGTGCACACTCGCCCCATACACAAATAGCGGGCAAGGACGACGTTGATGTTGCCTTTGCCTTCGCTTTTGCTTTTGCCGTATGCAGAGCATGTGTGGTCCCACGTATGACGGTAAATATATTGTATAAGCATATGCAAGCACATGTCGACTAAAGACCACAAGGCGACGTTGGCAATGACAACAACAACAGCAACAAAAACAACAAGTGAATATTGCGCATAAATTGTCAGACGGTGTCAATGGATTAAGCTGGCTCCAAGCACTGGCAGCGGTACGGGACACTGGCGGCCAAGCAAGCAGCCATATTTAAGCATATCCTGGCTGCTTGTGTTGCTGCTAAGCCTGGTGGCAAGCACTGCTTAAGTTCGCTGGTGGCAACGCATAAGCTTACCTGTCGCAATTACCGCGTCTCTCTGCCAACTTCACTTCGCCAATCTTGCCAATGCTGGCCTCACGCTTGCCGTGTCTCGATGTCTGCCAAATTTATTTAGTCGCATTTAAATCTGATTTATGCGTGGCAACTTCTACAGCTACTCTAAGCAGATCAGGCAAATTCTACACTTACATATAATAAAGACACTCATACACATGCGTACCATGTAAGTTATTATATCTACACATGTATGTGTAAGAGTATATAATGTATGGCTTAGTGCTTCTATCAAGCACAGAATGTGTTTTCAATGAATTTCTCACTTCCGACTTCTAACTTCACGTCGCGGCGCTGGCAGCTTATCAACTTACATGGTAACCACTTGCCGCAAATGCATTTATACTACTGCAGCACAGACAAGCATTCGTTTTCTTTCCCCCTTTCTTCGCCTTTTCTTTTCCTATTTTCGCGTTCTTCTTTTATTTATTTTGCTCAGACTTATACGCAGCTTAATGGCATCTTCGTCTTTTTTAAATGCAATATGAGCTTACTATATCGTGTTCGACACCAACCTCGTTTATTTATTGCCATTACAGTGGACTCACGTTAGCTTGTACCAAATAAAACTGATATTTTTGTTGACACCATTTTATTATAGTTTACACGAATATATGACAATGACTCCTACAGCTTTGAAGCGATAAAAGCTAAGTGCTTTAGTGGGTAAAAAAAAGTGAAGGAAAAAAAATAATAATAAATCGACGGATGGTTGCATGTCACGATAACGCAACACCACTGTATCCACATGCATCTTAAGCTTGCTTATGCTCGCCTACCTGCCACCATGGCTTGCCATATATACTCCATTCCTAAAGCATCCAACACTTTAGGCAGCATAATCTCAGCTGAAATCTGTTATAAGCTAAACCTTAACTGCTGTTGCCGCAGCATATGAAACCAAAGCACTAAGCAACTTATTATAAGCCTCCTGCGCTTGTGAAACCGGAAAAAATACGCCAACAGAAACGTTGAAAAAAGTAAAGGCAAAAGCAACAACAACAACAAAGTAGTTAGCATGTTTAATGAAATTGCGTGCAAAGCTCAAACAGCTAACAAATAATTTCATTAAAGTTGCAGCCGCGCAAAATCACACAAAACTCCCACATGTATTTAAGTAATTACACAAGTGCCAAAAAGCAGAAACAAAGCAAAACAAAACCGAAAACAAGGACAAAAGGAATAAAAAAATTATAAAGCAAACTATGCGTATACGCAATGTCAAATATTCGTGCATACCTAATAAGAAATGTAATCAACATTTAGACGCAGCCAGATAAAAACTCTACCGCAACATGCAGAAGAATAAAAACAACTACTACAACAACAATTCGCATTTAAACGTTTGCATGATAAAAATCAAGACAGACGGACAGACGTTGGCAGCAGCATGTTGGCCCGAGTAATAGAAGCAGCTCACAGGCAGCCGGGCAGGCTTATAAGCAATCGTTGGAAGCAACACACACTAACGCGAACACACAACAGCACAGAGTAGCTATGGAAGTGAGGGGAACAAGTTGACGACACTAAAGAGAAAAAAAGTCGAAACAAAAAAACAACAACAAGAAAAAAAAAAAACTCATACGCAAAAGCAAACTCAAGCTTAATTTCTGTGGTCGACGATGTGCGAAGTCTGTGAGCTCAACACGCGAGTACTTTTCGACGCAAGTGTAAATATAAGCAGAACACATACACACACTCACATGTACACATGTGTATAGGTTTTGTGTAGGCAAAGCAACTGTCAGTGAAATTATTTTCCTTTTGAATAGCTATGCTTTTATGTGTGGAGTTCTGACACCCGCCTACCCCTTATGTGTGTTTTTTTTTTTTGTTTTGGTCCTTGCCGCGGCTGCCTTTGATTTTGATGTCGTTGATTTTATGTTTGTCATTGACATACAGAAACTGCTTTTGCTTTTCATTTTATTTTTTTTTTTCCTTTTCGTTTTTTGTTTGCATTTATCTCGTGCTTTATATCTGTCTTCATTTGTCTGTATGTCTAACTGTCTCAGTCTGTCGGTCTGTCTGTCCGACTGTCTCTCTGTTAGACAATTTACACAATCAAGTGTAATCAAAGTCGACGAAAATAACTGAAGCTGCCATTTGCACACGCAGACAATACGCAATGTCCCACACACCATGGCAAACACACTCACACACACACTCACACATACAGTCACAGTCCCCACCCGTTTACCCAAAAGTGCGAAAGCCTAATTCGTATGCGTCAAAGAATTTCAACTTCGCATGCCCTGCAGCGCTATTTGAGCCATGTCTTCTCTTGTCTTGTCTTTTCTACTCTACTCTTGTCTTGCCTTGTCGTGTCTTGTCTTGTCTTGGCGTGGCTTGTCTTGTCTTGTCTTGCCTTAAATGCTTCATTGTCAGGATATTGTCTATTTAAACATTTCCTGTACAATTTTATTTACTTGAGCGAAACGCTTCAATCGAATCCAGTTTCTTGTGAATTTCTTAACAATCGCAAACCAACGTTTAGCAATTACTCCGTGGCAAGGAGACATCCTTGGTCCAACGCACGTCGCTTAAACGCTTCGGAATACTCGCCCAGTCAACGCTGGCAAGCCACAATCCTTGTGCTGTGTTGCCTTGCGTACGCTGCGTAGCCATTTCAATTTCCGTTCGCGGCGTTTTAATGAATGCTTAAGGATTTCGTTTAACTTTGATTATTTGAATACGCTTTTGTACACCATTGCGTGGTACTTTTGGCAATTCAATGCGATTACGTTGTTGGAAATGTCAACTCGCTGAATGGTGTCAACTTAATTCGATGCCATTGCCGCCATAATGTGGCCCAGTGTTGGCTATTTTCACATAAACCTGCAACTGTTCGAGCAAGACAAAATTTATAGAAAATAGGTTAATTTTATTTGATTCGGTGGATTCCCGCATAGTCAAATCTCATAGTACACCATGCAGAATTTGAGTATTCGTGCTCACCTACTATCATATATTATCAAATTTAAAAGCAAAGGACCTCAACATGTTGTCACAATGCATGCTAGCGAAAAAACGCTTATCGATTTCATTGCTTAAACAAACTTACATCACGCCCTTACTTTCTAATATTAAACAAGGAACAAACGCTAAGCCACATGGCTAACGCTATTAAAAACACGTTTTGTTTTTTAATAAAATAAAAAGTAGCGAATGCAAAACCTAAGCTTAATAAAAAGAGTATCTGCCCATTTGTGGTCAACTAATCAGTAAAAAACAAAAAATGCAATACGCTTAACTCCACTACACAAACCTGCTGAGCACATTACGAGCATTTTAGAATTTTCCAACACTGCACAAGCCCCGCATCGAATCCTTTAAGCTAAAGCAATTGAAATAATTTTCTTGAAAGCAAACCGCGTCACTTTGATTTGACTAAGTGCGAGTAAAATGCAATGAGCGTCGAGACCCGGCAGCGCTCATTAGCAACAATAGCAGCAACAACAACAACAGCAAACACAGGCAAATAAACAAAGTGTCGCAATTGAAGGCGTCGCGCAAAGTGAAGCCAACTTCAATTCTTCTGCTATTGTATTTTCGCCATGCCCTGCTTCCTTTGACAGCACACCGCAGCAGAGCAGAGCAAACAAACAAACAAACAAACAAATGAAATGGAACGAACCGAAGTGAAATGAAATGAAATGTTGAAATGTCGAAATGAAATAGAAAATAGAAGCGACAGCCGGAGGCAAAGCATTTTCTTTTAATTTCACTTCTGGGCGTAATTAAAGAAAAATGCAAATCCTTTGATTGCCCAAAGATATTCCAACCGTAGCATAAACGTAAATGCTCAGCTGTGTAGTCATTAGTTTTGTCTCCTTTCTTGCTTTAATATGCCATAAGAAAATGCTTGCACAGCGCGACTTTGTTGTTATTGTTGTTGTTAGTGTAAAATGCGTAAAATGTGTAAAATGTTTTCTTTTGTACTTCTGCTTCTTCAGTAAGCATACTCAAGCTTTTGTATTTTGCATTCTTTTTCATAGTTCGTTTTATTTGGCACACGTTTAATTTATTTTGAATTTAACTGCAGGCAATTTACTTGCCAGTGTTCCTTGTGGAATTCTACAACTAAGCAGAACTGACCTCAGTCTTTGCCAAGTTGAACTTTTATTTGCTGACGTTGCGGCAAGAAACATCAAAGTCAATAAAAAGAATAAAATAAAATGCCTGGCAGCGGAGGTGCCCAAGTGCAAAGCCAAAGGACTGCAGCAGCAGATATCCTGTGTGTGAGTAAGCGGCGCTCTTCGCAATGCCTCATGTCGAAAGTCAAAAGCATATAATAATAATAAAATATTTAAAGCTGTGTGGCTAAGTGAGTTTGACAGGAAACTGTCTGGAGATTCAAATTCCGGCAGTCTTGAAGCGCTCCAAAGTTGCCATTGGGATTCGACGTAACGACGTTTATTCCCTTCTTTGAGGCACATTGGGAACTCTGTAAATATGTTCAACATGTTAATAATTGGGCAATTCCTCTTTTGAAAATGATGTAGGTCATAACGAGACCAGATTATCTTCAGCACAAAATCGCAGGCACGTTTGATGTTTTGCCTGAAAAGTTCAGAGGTACCGATGAAAAAGTTATGGTAATTTTTTTTTAACAAATCATCTGCTGCTAAGGGGCCCTCATGCATTCAAGACTATTTTTCTTATTTATTAAAGAATATAAAATATGAAAGTTTATTGTTGAAAAAGGAAACTCAAACCTTAATATAAAAAATAATTGTGTATACTAAATATTAAATAAAATAATAATATGTAATTCAAATACAAAACAGATTTCAATAATGTTTTACGTTTAATTTTGCCTGCTAAGTAAGGTAGGGTAGCTGTGCACACACAAAGCAGTCCCTGCGCAGCATATAAAAAATACAAAACAGCCTACAGGAAAATGAAAGCCAATTCAGCAACAAAAACACAGCACAGTAAGCAATTAATTACAAAAGACAGTCGGCAGTCGATGCTTGGCAGTTAGACAATTGCAAAGCACAGCAAAAAAATTAGACTGCCACGCCGTGACAAAATGTAGCTGTCCGCCTTACTCCGAGCGCAGCGTAAATGCCAGCCCAGACGCCCGCAGGCAGAAGGCAAACGACACAAGCGTCACTAAGAGAGCAAATTCACGCATTGTCTCAGAAAGATGTGCAGTTAAACGCTTAGCAACTTCAGCTACTCCTCAGCACTCGACTGCAGCACTCACACACTTGCCGTGCCCCGAACACGTCCTTGGCTTCGCTTTGTCAACTTAAACACGCTCGGCGCAAAAGCAACAAAGGCAACCAAAAAAGGGTGGTTCATCTTGGCACATAATGCAAATAATGCAGCGACATACCTACAAAATACAGTGACTGCTCATTTGGCTGATGGCAATGCCCGATGTACGTGCAGGCAAGCGAGTAACTGGCTTCGGCTGCAGCGGCAGCCACACTTTGACGACACTCTTCTTTTTTTTAGCCACTTAATGTGTGTTCTGCTACTGCCGCTGCCGATGCTGCTTTATTGTTGAACGCCTAAGAACAAAAAAAAATTATAAAATGAAGAAGGATAATGGCAACTGCAAAAACAATGCAAAGACAGTGAAACAAAAGCGAAGTCGTGCAATGTACTCTCGGACTCGTTTGTGTTGTGAGCATAGACGTGAGTGTGACTGTGAGTGTGAGCAGAGTTTGCGAAGCCACTGCAGCCAGCAAATAAGCACGGAAGCGGAAGTCATTGTCGGCACACAATGGTGAACGCGTCGCAATTATAATAATTCTGATTACATCCTTACACTACAAGTTATCTACCGACAGCAGTTGCAGACACAGCCACACCCACCCCTGCCCACACGCTTTCTGCATATGAGCCTGTGTGTTGCCTACTTTTGGGCTGTCGCCTGGCGTGCTGCATGGCGTGTGAGTTATGCGGCTTCCGCAATGGCAAAAAAAAAAAAAAAAATAATACAAAAAATGAGAAAAAAACCACAGCATACACCTCACTTATTATGCCATATACTCATATACACCCAAATGGCTATAGGCAGTTCAGTAGTTTTTGCCATTTGTCGTTTTTGTCATAATTTATGCTGCACAACAGTTTTTACCCTTTTTTTGTGCTGATAATTACAGTCTGATTAGCATACATTGTAGCAAAACCAGTATGCCAATGACAAACAAAAATATACTAATAAAAAAGCTGTGTATACTTATATATATATAATACATATATAGAAGTTTTTAATATAGTTTTTTACAAAATGCATATCACAAAGGATGAATTAATGCCTGTGGCTGGGTTTAATTACCGATTTCATTGATTGCTTTCTTTTTTACACGGTATTCAACTAAAAAAATGCTAACGATATTAATTTTGATTATTTGAAAAAAGCTTTAATATAAATTCTTTCATTATAACTGACAGCTCTGTTATCATGTAGGCATGCTTTTTATTATTTTTTTGTATACAATAAAAATTGATTTAATTTATTTAACCATTAAAGCCAAATTGAGTTTAATAACCTAATGCTTCATACATCATTTTTTCTAACAAATGACAACGTTGCAGTTGGGTTTAATAGTTACTATATACTATTGGATTTTGCGTAGTATCCGGTACATTCGAAGACGCAAAGTTTTTGAAAATAAGAAATTAGCATTACAAAAACCGAAAAAAAAATAAACGAAAAAATTTTATATTCCCAGACACTCAGCGTAAGTCATAACTTATGCAGCGACACTTAATAATATTGCGTATACGCCGTGCTCATTTTTATTGTTACATAAATTAAAGTTGTTATTAATTTATGCGCATGCCAGTCGCAATAAATATTAAATAATACAAATTAATTAAGAACATTGCAATTAAACTGTAAAAAAGTAACAAATTACCACAATTTACAATTAATTTACAGTCATACTACGATATAAGCTACCTGCCATACTTACTATACACGTGCTTGGGAGCACACACTTGCCTATTGGGTTTAGACAAACTTCAGCTAAAAATATAAAAACAAGAAAACAGGAATTGAGTGGAGCCAGAAGAGAGAAGAGAAGAGGCATTGCGTGCCTTTTTGTGTTATTGCCTTAATTTATGTGCAGCACCTTTTGCAGCTACCTTTGGCAATTAGCATATCAATAAATCAAGTTGGCAGCAGCAGCAGCAGCCCCAGCAGCAGCGTGTGCGGCGCCACAGTGAAGCAGCAGCAATGAAGCAGCGAAAGTATAACTTGAATTCGAAATCAGAAAGTGTTATTTCATTCTGAATCAAAATGTAGTTAACAACGTCAAACAATTTATTAGCTAAGCTGATTCAACGTGTAGCACAGCAATTGGAGTTGCTTGAATGAGTCGTCGTCATACTCAAACTAATTGCCATACCCATCCATACCCCCATACCCAATCTCACCCCCTGCTCCAGCTCTATTGCCGTCGCCGTCGTCTTCATTGTCGCCCATGTCGTTTATGAGTCAATGGGCCTTTTGTGTTGTGCGCTAAGCTGACCTTGCTGCCCTGCCGGCCGGATCGGCCATTATTTGCGTGTCGACAACATTAATCATGCTTCAAGTGAAATTGTGCTCGACATCGACACATACACTCAGTTACACTGCATTTTATACTTGCTCGTACATATTCGTATTTATTTACACATTTATTTATTATGCTTCACTGTCGTCGTTCGAGCGGCGCAAGGCCGAGTCGCAGTTTGCCCATCGAAATTAAATAATCGACACGCACACGTAATTGTCTTGTTTATTTTGCGCGCCGCCTTTTTCTAGCCTTTATTTTGGCTTTGTTGTCCTGTTGTCGGTTTGCCGCCAGCACAGACTGTATTCCGTGCTATTTGCGCATACTATTTGCTGCCACTGTTAATCATCGCCATTGTGCTCAGCTAATGGAATTTGCTGGCGTAATGTTTGAGTTGTTAATAATGGATTATGTTTCTATTTATTTGGCATAAGATTAGACATTTGTGATGTATAAATTAATTAGCTGCACAAGCCGTGGAAATTTACTCACGCGTATGCGTAGACAAAATTGCCTTCTGGCTTTCAATGCGTAACTAAGCTGCTCATCGTAAGTTATCTGCAAGTGGCAGATAACCACAATCTTGCAATAAGCAAGCTCAAGTGCAATCACATATCGAGTGCCAGGCAGCCTTTCGATAACAAAAATTGGCAAGCTAAACCTGCAGTAAAGTTTGTCAACTTGTGTGACTTGTTTGCCATAAATAATGTCATGCAAGACTTTAAATAGTTTTAGATGGAAATCGCTGAGTAAATTGTGTTTCACTGTACAATGTTAGGCAAACTCAAATACTAAGCGCACTCAAAAATAAAAATTGAATGTTGAATGTATAATTCCTTTTGTTATTTTAGTTGTTTTAATTTTTGTTTGTTTATTTGTTTGCTGCCAATAAAATCCAATTGTTGGCAAACTGATGTTTGTTATATACTTACCATGTGCAGACAATTTTAAAGCAAACCTGCAAATGTCACATTCACACGAAATATGAAACACGAAAACACAAAACTCAACAAAAAGGGATAAGGGATAATGTATACAAAACGACAGTTGCCATAAAGCAAGTATCAGCTTAAGTGCAGGCTTGAATACGAAATGAATTCAACACCAAACAAATGACGACTGCCCAAAAACACACACGACACACACGTACACACACGCGCACACCGCACAGACATTAGTACTATAGAATGACAACAATGATGACAGGCAACCCCACAAAAGAAAAAAAAAAAAAGGATAACTGGAGAAAAATAATATTACGCCTTTCATAATAATATTATATGGTATGTGTATGTGTACAACAAATAAATGCATAAATTGCTGTGCGTGAAACTGGCACACTGACAACAACAACAAAAACAACACGGACAATGACAATGCCACGCATATTAAGAGCCAGGCAGCCAACTGCTTAGGCAGCACCACGGCAATGGCGCCAAAGTGCCATATGTGTGTGTGTGTGTATTGGTTGTGTGTATGCCTGCACTATGGTATTTTGCACACTCAATGATGTATGAAAAAGTCTTTATGAAATTATTTTTGGTGACATGGGCGTCATGTTCAAGAGCCAGGGCGCACAGTCAGGTGGATTTAGATTTTCTTCACTTTTTTTATTTTATTTTATTTTTTTTTTTTGTTTTTTTTTTTTTTTTTAATATTTTTGCGTCGATTTGTAAATCACTTAAACGAAAAGCTACAGCAAGTTGCTTGAACCTTGACTGACAAGCAGTGGCACAGCCAAAAGTGGGACAGCAGCAACACGCTAAGCAGCTAAGCAAGTCACACAGTGAAAAGCAAGAAGCAAACGCAAAACGGAAGTGCTTCAGCTACTTCCGCTGACTGCGCCTTTATTATGCTTATTCGGCATAAATGTTAACTTATGGCAAGTGACAGCAGACGCTGCTCCTCCACCTCCTGCTGCTGCTGCTGCTCCTCTGCGTCTTTGCTTGTCGAAAATCAAAATTTATTGATAAAGTAATAAATATAAATATGAAAATCTTGCAAGCATGAAAAATACTCTACAGAGCCAGTGACTACCTTAGCAGGGACGCACAAGTAGCAAAAACCAAAAAATAATAAATAAATAAATAAAAAATACAAAATACAAAATACAAAAATAAAAATAAACTGAAAAACATGCTGAAAGAAGATATCAAACGCATTATAGTTATAATAAATCTGCTGACTTCTTATGTGAGTGCCAGCCACGCACGTATGCGTTGCTTTGCCGCATTTTCGCCGTTTTTTTATAAATACACACACATACACACACATACGCACGTCAGCTGCTCTTACACATACGTGCAACGATTTAACAGAACTCAACTTGCGTAAGGCTGCCGACAAGACACAAATGCGTCGACGACGCAGACGACGACAACGAAATAAATAAATAAAAAAATAGAGGAAAAAAAAGTAAATCTGTTGAATATCAAATAACAATCACTTGGCAAGCTAAATATATCATTATGCTTAAGTAGCAAACGCTGCTGTGGGTGGGCTCTGCTCGACAGGCGGCAGCCAGCAGGAGGCTGGTGGAAGGCGGAAGGCGGCAGCAGGCGGCTTAGCACATGTGTAAAGTAGCTTTAAAAGAACGCGTGGCCCTGAGCTGCGTAGCCATATACAGCATGGCATGCCATGTGGCTCCCGATTCTTTTGTATGTTAGTGTGTGTGTGTGTGTGTGTGTGTGTGTGTGTGTGTGTGCGTGTGAGTGTATGGGTGTGTTATATGGGTTTGGCAACAGCTGCGCATGGCCTTATAAACGATTTGGCGCCTTCTGCCTTATGCAATCACCCATACCCTTAGCTCTGCCTCTTCCCCGCCTCCCTGCCTGCCTGCCTGCCCGCCTGGAAGCAATTCCGTGTGTATGCTTTGGCATTTCTTTGCATAAGCGTGCGTTGCCTTTGAACTTTTCACAGCTTTGCATGCTTGCTATGCTTATTGTTGTTATTGTAGTTGTAGCTCTCGTTGTTGTTGTTGTTGAGTTTGTTCTTTGTCAGTTTTCTACATTTCGCTGCTTATAATAAATTCGAAAATTTACAAATCATTGTGAATATTTGATTTGCATACATTTTTCTTTCGAAAAACGTTTTCAATGCCAAATGCGATTTGTTGGCTTTTGTGCAGAATTGTGCAAAGCATGCAAAGTAAGCAACGAATATGTGTGCCCCACGTGCTCTACGCTTAGCTAGGTGCTGTGTGTAGGTGTACAGGGTCTGCGTCAGCGTCTGATATTTTCGTTTCGTTTCGCACTCAAGTGAGTTACAAATTGCTGCCATTGATTTTCACATGAATTTGTGTTGCTTTGTCTGTTTGTCTGCTTTTTTTTTTTTTTTATCTTTTGCTTCTATTTTCTTGCTTTTGTATATGGCCAAAAGAGGAGTTCGTGTTAACGGCACAAATTATACCCTGCAAGTGTAGCAACATCAGCAGCAAAATCTGCTTGGGTATGTGCCATGAATGAAAAGCAAAATCATGCTTAATATAATTTTCTAAGCAATTTGTTTTTTCCGTTTTTTCTTTCTCAACACAGTTTTCATATTTTATTTTTTTTTTTCTACTATTAAATAAAAAATATATGTTAATTAGCTGCTTACATAAAGAACGTTGTTACTTACAGCTAAATTTTGTATGCTTATTTTTATAAACAATGTGCGCAGTCTTGTGTTCATAAGCATATCCTGCCTTACTCGCAGCTATTAGGCATTTGCTAGGACTCTTCTATGAGGGTTGCGCCGTGAGGCTAACAATTATCTAGAATTGAGCAAGTTGTGCAATGCAGTTATATAATAAAATATATAATTATATATATATACAGACAGGCAGTCTGCAGCGCACAGTTTAATGCTCTCAGCAGTTGCCCATGCTCATGGGCACTTTGGCACCTGTATCTATCAATTTTCAGGCACTTAGGCAATCTCAGCAGACAACTTCAATAAAATGCGTATGCTAATAATAATAATATTGCTGTAATAGTAAAAGTCGAAGTAATTGCATTAATTTATCACAAATGCCAGCATTAATTTTGCATATTGCGCGTGCAAGCAATTTGCAACGACTGTAGTGCAACGCAACTTCTTGCATAACAAATTATAAACTTAGAGTCGGTCAAGCTATCGCCATAATGCCATACTCAACAATTGCATGCAACTGCGTGCTGTGCATGGTCAGTACTTATATTGAGTACTGTAGAGCAAATAGCACGCACATAACAAACTAAGCTTATGTGTATGCACGCATGTAAATAGGTCAGGGCGCATTAGCAGATGGGCAGCAGGCAGTTGGGACAGGTGGGCAGGCGAATATGCATGCAATTCTATGGTTCGACAATCGGCCTAAGCTGGCAGCCGCACATATACACAGTCAGCTAGGCAGGTAGCAGCAGAGTGTTTGGGCAAACAAATAAAATTTAATCAGTTCCATTAATAAGCAGACGCTGCTGCTAATCAGCCGCAAATTGCTGCCTATTGTCCGCTAATATGCCAATTATAATGCCTCATTCTTGTCGTGTTCGCAGTGCAGGCGCGTTAAAAAACTCACTTGTACAGCAAGTACAGCAGCGCACAAAAGATTTTCAACATAGATTTAAAAATTAATTTCATACTACAACAAATGCATTTAAGCTTAGCAAAAATGTATATTTTTATACAAAGGCTTTGATCATTCTGTACTTGTCCTTGTTTTGAATTGAACTGTAAGCCGAAGTTAGCTTACGTTTGGGCAATAAATTAATAATCTTTTGAACTTAGGAGGTGTCACATTTCTGCGCTGCCGCCAAATTGTCACGAACAAGATGTCACCTGATATCAGCAAATAACTTCTGTAATATTGCACTCTAAAATATCAAATTGTCTCTTACTGTCTTATAAGTATAAGAATATTCTCATATTAATTGACACATCAACGAGTATTATTTTGTAAAATACTTTTCTGCACTACTGTACACGTGTGCATATGTGGGATTGTCTACTGGCATGTTTATCAATAATTTAAAAAAAATTTTTCGTTCAACTTTTATGCTTCGTGTTACCAACAACTTACACGCACGCTTATAATTAACGCCATAATGCACACCTCAGCAATCCTTTGGCCTTTAGCGTTTTTGGTTTGTGTTTTGCGCTTTCACATTTTAAGCAAGTCATTTAGTTTTAGATACGCCTCTTTGCCAGCTTGGCAGCTAAGCGCACTTTCACCGCGATTCGTTTGAATTAATTGTTATTACGCTTATTTGTCACGTTTGCCAGGTTTCATTTGCAACCCACAGCGCGCACACTCACGCACGCACCGTTTTGCATTAGATGGCGGCGGCAATTATTGCCTTTGCATGGCATTTACATTAAAAATTCCCGTGTTCATTTCAATTCGTTACATTTCGTTTTTCGCTCTTAAATGTTACGTATACGCCATGTTGGTCAGCTAAATTAATACTCATGATATGTTTAAGTATTCCGTTTTCATTATTCTGGCTTTTGTTGTTGTTGAAATTGGTAATGTGATTGTGAACTTTTTCATATCGTATGTACGAGTTTTTGTAGTTGCTTTGGTTTTATATTGTAGATTTCATTGGACTCTTTATGGTTGCCTTTGTAGTTCTGGTTGCTGTTGTTATTTGGCCGCTATCACATTTCCCTTTGTTCAAATATGCGACCATATTTTACTGGTTCGTTTTCACTTGTGCATGTGTGTATTGGAATATGTGTTTGACATATGTTGTTTGGCGTGTCTGCACTTTGTTGTGTGTTTTGTGGTATGCGTGTTTGTTTGTCGCTAGACTTGCCAATTATTTCATTTTTCGTAACCGCGCAGACTGGTTTAGTAGCTTAGATTCACGCATATCGCTTCACAGGTTTCGCTTTATTACCCCATGACATAAAGGTTTTGAATTTGGTTACAAATGATTTTACATGTAATATGCTACAAATGTGAATAGCCGAGATCGCAAATTTTTTTTTTTTACCAACCCTTTACCTTTTATAACACTCTACAATCAAGAAAGCTTATTTAGACTATCCTCGCCAAAAGTATGCAACAATAATTTAATTGAAAATGATCAAGCAACCACCCTTGGCAGCAGGTACTTAAAGCGCTACTGCAAAGAACCCAACTTGCATTAGGTATTACAAATAGCAAAATCAAACTGCATATTTTTTCAAAATTCATAACAACAAAAACAAAATCACCAATATGAAAATGAAATGTAATGCAGACAAAAGCTGCGCGGAAATGCTAATTTTTATTACCAGCATCAAACTCAACCGAAACACAGCGATGCAAAATTGAAATATGTACAAAGCCAATTTGCAAACAAACGACGATGATGACAACAATAACAACAACAACCAATAACGATTGCTAACAACAACAATCAGAACCAGCACAACAACAGGAAGAAGGAACAACAAGTACCATGAGATAACAAAAGGGAAAGAATCGAATGAATAAGCGGGCGATTGAGCGTTTGAGCGATCGAACGTAAAGCAGGAAAAACGGCAATCATGCCAATCACGCGTAATAAATCATTGCCGCGTGCCAGGCCGTGTGCGTATGCGAGAGCGTCAGCAGGACATGCCTGAACATGAATGACTGCCAGCGGTACACGCACCGCCAAAGATGGCGTCAATGATGGCGTCGTCGATGATGATTTATTTTTTTTTCTTTTTTTGCATTGTTGTTGCGCGCTTACACGCTGGTCACGTGTCGCCGCACACCGACAGCAACAGACAAAAATACCAAGCACACCCAAGCCGACACACACACTCACACACACACACACACACACACACACCCACGCAATGGCGTAAACACTTTTAATATTTATGTTATATGCATAAACAAGTAAGCGGAGCAGAGTGAAGTGGAGCAGAGAAGAAACGAGGGAAGCTTCATTTGTTGGTTTATTATGATGTTTGTTTGTTCGCTTGTTTTCGTTTGTTAGCATGGCGAAAGTTTCTGTGTTCGCATGAGTGTCGAAGCCATGCAGGAAACAGGAAAAGGAAGAGTCTGAAAGCAAGTAAGGAAGGAAGCCAGACAGGCAGTCAGCCAGGCAGTCAGTCATAGACCAACATTGTAAACAGGAAGTGACGTAAAATGCTTTATTATGCAAGAAACAATTACAAATATTTTTTTTTTAGTTTCATTTTTTTTTTCCGGGGTTTCTTTTTTGTTTTTGCTAAACTATTCGTTATATATTTTACTTCGTATATTTTGCTTGTTTATCTGTTTGGCCGGTTATTTGCTGATTAGATTTGTTATGTTAATAAAGGCATCGATCCAAATCTGATTTGCATTCTGCAGGGTTACGCTTGGCAGCAGTTAAATGGTTCGAAAGGTATCATTTGTGTGTGATTTAGATGTATGCGAAACGAGAGCGAAATAAATAGAAACATTTATATGAACACACGTTCACGAAAAGAGCCGAAAAAGTTTAGGCTCTGAACATTACTTTGATCTATTACAGTACTTTAGTGTAACCGAACTCAGCGCAAATCAGTCCGAAATAAACGAATGCGTGAGCCATTATTGTTGTTGTTATTTAAGTCCCACTTAGCATACGTATCCGAAAGTAGTTCGCAAGAGGACGGATGAGTCTATTAGGTAACTATGTATACAAGTCAGTTTATTAAAAATGTGGAAGTAATATTCTGCCTATTGAGAAGCTGAGTTTTGTAAAATAGTTTCCCTGTGATACTTAAATATCTTAATTATTCTTGACTGATATGATATAAATTGAAAGCAGAATCCGATAAAACTATCCATTAAATCCAAACTGATTTGAGAAAAGCTTTGCACCAATGAAAATTGATTTCACAAACTACGTTTCAAGTTGCATCTCAGAAGACATATCATGCTTCAGTACTATCCTTTACACTTGCTCTGAGCTTGCCAGTTATGCAGCAGCATAGCTTAAAAGTAACTAATAATACATCAATTTAATTAAGATTAAAGCAACGCAGATTAAGATTTTATTTAAAACTAACAGACATCCAATACGAATGTTGACTCAATGCAGCTTTGCCTAGATTTATTTCATTGGTCAGTGAGTGGCAAGCCAGCAAAAAGGCTCTCTTCAGTGTATATATGCATGACCCTTGACTGCTCAGTTTATTTGCCGTTTGCTGTGAACAACGCAATATCATGTTTGCATGCCTTTTAAATTCACAGTATGATTTTAAGCAAAGCAGAAAATGCAAATTTAGTAGAAATAGCGTAAATTGTGTAAGCACAACATATGCTGTGCGTTGAACTTTAAAGATTAAAACTACTTAGGCGAGTGCCATAAAAGCTCGAGCCCAAGAGACTCCATTTAATGGCAACAAAATTATGGCGCAAACAAAAAGTTTTAAACTTTTACAAATAAGAAAACAAACAAAATATATAAAAGCAAAAAATAGAAAATAAAATTTACGTCAATGTTAGAAAAATCTATAATGGAGCTATTACGGAGTTGACACAAGGCAAACAAACGAAGCAGCCAACAGTCGTCACCCACAGGACGAACTTGTGCGAATAGCCGAAATTGTCTGTCACTTGCCAGCAAGAACAGAAAATGCGCTAAAATCAATTTACGCGAAGTGCCACAGCACAAAGTTGGTGCCATGTCAAAAACAAAAAAAAAAAAAATGTGGCAAATCAGGAGTTTAGAAAGAACAAAACAACAGCAAAACAAAAAAAAATATACGAAAATGCGAAAATTTACGGAACTATGCCGTCAATGCTATACAGTGAAAGGAAACAGGCTGCATGTCAACAGCATGTTGCAGACAAGCAACCGACGAACCGACCAGCGACCAACCAACAGCAGACAATGACAATGACAATGGCGATGACGATGACGATGGCAATGGCGTTGACGTTGACGTTGCCATTTGCAAAGGGCGTTAAGCGGTGGGCGTGGGGCGTTAAGCGTTGGGCTGGGTGGCGCATTGGGTGTCATGTTGGCTGCTGGGTGGCGATGACTGACTGATAAACGAAACGGAAGCAAAGGCAAGTGCCAGCCACAAACGGAAGTGGTAGCTTGAACTCACAAGGATAATCTTATCAGCAGCAGTTGGCGACAAGTTGAGCAAGGCAATAAGGCAAATACTGCAACGATATGCACGCAGCAGCAAACTTTGCAAAAGCAAACGCAAAGCAAGAAAAAAAAACACGCACTAAAAGCAAAATAAATACGAATGCTACCTATGCAACTATTGACAACTTTGCGCAGCTAACATTTGCCAGCAATTCTGCTGCTGTTATCTGCTGTCGTTGCTATTGCCAGGACAACGGCTGGGCTAAGCGCACTTCAAATGCCTCGCCGAGTGTCATAAGCGCTGGCAAAATGTGGGCTAAGCCGCCGCGTAGCGCTGCGTTGCTTTGTAGCGCGCCGCTACGTGCCTGCGCACTGCCGACAAGGATAACAATTACTTGCTATTTTGCTTAGTTACTGTCTGGCCGCATCCTGTTGCCTGCTGTCCGCCGTCTGCTAACTGTTGCCTGTTGCTGGCTGCCTGCTGTGCGTGCTCGCTGCTCATTTGAATACCTGTTAAGCTGTTCGAGTGCACAGCACTTCGCTGCCGAGTGTTTTCAATGTTTACCTTCGATGGTTTACCGCTTAAATACCGCAAATAAATGAAATCATTTTGTTTAAATATTGCATTTTTGTGGAATTTATAAGGCACAGTGCTTGAGTTACGAGCAGCAAGGACCAAGCAGCATATCAACGTATGTACTATTATATGACGCTTTCATAAGTGTATCAGTGCAATTCTCGGCTTGTTTGTAGTGCCTTCACGCTTTGCTGCCTTATGCTGCTGCTGCTGCTTTTGTGGCTATTACCGATATGTCTTTTATATTCTCTTTGGACCTGTAATAAATTTTTTGTTTTTTTTTTCTGTTGTACAACGTTTTCATTGTCTCTGTTGCTGTTTTGCATTTACAATTTTTATATATTTTTTATTTTCATCATTGTTACTTTTTTTTACGCAACTTTTTTTAATACCTTAATACAATCAACAAAAAAAAAATACAATATAAAAATATGATAAAATACAATTTCGACTTACCATATATTGCTTTCCATCAAAATAAAAACATTTTATATTGAAACATCCTTCGCCCCACAAAATAATTATTTGTAATAAATTTATTGTGCTGGCCGGTGTACCATGCATCCTGGCTTTCAATTAAGTTGTGCAGTGAGCTTATTCATCTGCTACATCGTTCATCAATTGCTGGACAATAATACAAAATGCGTTTCATCATACGTTAATCCAGCATGAAAGTTCGCAAAATGTCGCAGTTCCTATAAAGATTCTTAGGACTTCCTTTTAACCAAATTATCGGCTTCGCATATTCAGTGCATTCGGTTTCTTTAACAATTAAGTGTGCACAGCAATTGAATCAGCACAATCCATTTATGCATTGATTTTGATTAAGATTTATGTGTTTCGGTTGGTTGGGTGTGCCCACTACAAGGCCACGACCCCGCCTCGGCTTATGTAGCATGACACGCCGCGAAATCATAAAGTTGCCAGCCTACACGTGCACGTACCATGTGCGCCATGCTATGCGTATAATTTTCACCTGTAATTGGTGTAATTGAGTGTAAGTACAGAAAAATATTTAACATGCCAGCAATTAACATAAATTTGCACGTGAAGCTAATGAAAAAAGAAAATACAAAAAAATAAAAAAACCTCGACACGCTACGCGAAAAACCGTGACAACGCAAAACAACAAAAAAGGAGTAGAGCGATAAAAAACAAATAGCGAAGGGATAATAAAGGATTCATTGCTGCATTGAAAGCGATAAGCAAATTGCAAAGGCATAATTGTCGCGCGTGACAAATGCGCAGCATGAATATTAAAGTAAGCCAATTAAACTTAATGGCAAACCACCCAGCGAGCACCCAGCACCACCAGCCGACAAAATAAAATACAAAAAAAAAGAAGCACACTGTGCAAATTGTGTTATATGCTACGTGCGACTGGCGGCTGGCTGTGTGCGCTGGCAGAGGCAGAGGCGGCGGCAGCGGCAGTTCGGCAGCTGCATGTCATGTAACAAAATAGTTTATAACAATGTTAACAAGCTTTAATTAAGTTTCGTTTCGTTACTGTTTTGCTTTTTCCCCTTTCTTTTTTTTTACAACATTTTGTTGTTAGTTTTTAATTAAAACACAATAAAATTTATACTGTGCCTCGCTTACATTTTACGCATGTAAGCAGCATAATTAAAAGTTCAACTTAAGTTAAGATAAAAAAACAGCTTTATACATTTGAATTAATAATTAAAGTTAGACTTCAACTTAAACTCGATTTATGCTAATTGTTTTCTGCCAGCCTTGACAACTGCAATGAAATCAATAAGTCCGGCGACGCCTGAAAGTCGGCAACAACATTTTTCAACTGCAAAAATTGCTGTGCTACTTTCGGCATATCTGTGTCACTTACTTGCGCACACTCATTAATGGTTTTCTTCTTTTTTTTTTTCCTTTCAACATTTTCCAGGAATTGATTGCTTTCAAAGATTCTCGGAACAGCCAAAGTACACCGAAGTAAATCCAGGTCAGGACGCGCTTTTGACATGCAAAGTAATCGATAAACGTGGCACATGTTCTTGGCAAAAGGATAACAAGGTAATTAACAAAACAGAACAGTATAAAATTTACTCGTAAATACATACGTGGCAAAATAAAAAACGAAATCAAATGCAGCAAGTAATGCGAAAACAACAACAGCAACAACAACAACAACGTACATTGCTATTTGCTATAATCAAGCAAAAGTTGATTGCTTCGCCAGTGTCAGCCAAATGTTATGAGTTAAGCTGAAACGTGTTTGCTTATGCTTAGTTGCTGCTGTTACAGTTATTGTTGTTGTTGTTGTTGTCGCTATTGCTGTTGCTGTTTTTGTGCAACACTTTCACGTCTCATGTTTCGTCCCATATTCATATCAAAGTTTATAAATATTTTCATTAAAGTTATAAGTCTTATGGGCACAACGTGTGCCGTGCAATGCATGTCGAAAGGACATGAAGGACTTTGATGATCGTTGGCTGCCAAACTCATTTGTATGCAGTCAACGCTTTGCGGTTCAATTATGTGTTTGTTCTTTTGCTTGCCTCTGCCAACTTTTTGCTTCTGTATTAACTGTGTTTTTTTCTGCTCTCTGCTTACCAAAAGTCAGTCAATAATGTTTGGCAATGCTTCTCTGCTCCTCTGCTCGGCTGCTTCATGGCTCAACTGCTCGTCTGCTCATGTAACTTTTATTATTTATAAGTCTTGCATATGGATTAAATGTGTGTATACAATGTTTTGTGTGCGATGCCCTGCTGACTTTTGATGACGTCAATGAAGGCTGCTGTATTGCCAGTTAAAGCGCCAAGAACAGTTACTAAAGTAAGCTGCTTAAGTTAACATGTTCAGCAGTTGAACAGGTATAAATAGTTAAAGGACTTTAGGCAAAAGTATATCTTAGAAAAATTTATTATGCTTGTGCCATTTTGTTTACTTAATTTTGCAGTCGAGGTTAGTATATGGAAATATTGCTGCTTTGCTTAAGTAGTTCCTCAAATATGTACCATATACATACCTACGTATATTTTGCTATACTTATGCTAAAAAATAAAATATTCCGTCAAACATTGCTAAAATTAGATGCGGTTTTTCCTCCTACGTTTAAATTTGTTGAACACTTTAACAATTCTCCTTCAATATTTTTTGCTGCACTCTATTTAAAATTTCTTTGTTGTTCTTCTGCTTGCTTGTTATAAAACAACCTTTTCCGCAAATAGAGCCATCATTTTCATATCGGGTTCTTGCGCTTGCGTTATTAAATGTTCGTTATCTATTTTTGCTATTTCCTGTGACAGAGGTCAATTTATGTTTATTTAAAAATAAAACGATACCCTTTTTTCCAGTAAAGAAAACAACAAGCAAATTTTCGCAATTTTCCTTGATTTTTAAATTTCTCTTCAATACGTTTTCTTTTGAATATTTGATTCGTATTTATAAATAGTTTTGCTGCTACCTTGGCACAAATATTTTATTTAACTCTTTGCTTAATATTTATTTTCTGAGCAGCAGCTCAAAGAAACTTGCAACTTTTGTTAAATGCAAAATTTTACTTATTTTTTATTTATTTTCATGTGCTTCCATTTTGTTTTATTTTTTAAAAAGTTTATTAAGTTTTTGGACACTTATCAGCATTGCACAGACAACGCACAACAAACCGACAACAATGCATATACTCAGGAGCCAAATCATGGCTTTATAAATATATGCGTAGACTCAAATATACAAATTTGAAACTTAGAATAATATAAAAAAGGTGCAGCTGCAGAATTTGTTTACTGCCAGCGTCCCAACTCTGCTGACCGAATTCTATTTATGCCGACTGTTGTTGGCTCTGATACCTTGCTCGCTTGGTTTTATTTTGGCAGTGGCATTGTCATGATTGTTGCACAATGCGACATTGTTATACTGGCCAAGGCAACAACAGTTGCATGGGGGGCTTTTATTGTTGTCAATGTTTTAATTTTGGTCAGGAGCCAGCAGAGCAAGTCACAACAGACAAATTCAACTTACCTCAGCTGGCTTTGCTACACTTTGGCATTGTCATAACTGGCACAGAAGTCAACTGCAAGTTAAGTTTGTTGCATTTATATATATGCGAATATACATATGTACATATTCATATAATGCAGTTATATTATATAGAATACACATATGTTTGGAGAGGCTGCATATGCTGCTCAGATGCTTAATACACCAGGCGCAAATGTCGCCTGCACCAAAGTATGCTCTGCCGTGCCTGCTGCTGCTGCTGTTGCTGTTGCTGCACGTAGCCCTGCCATATGCTGCACGTATCTGCGAATATGCGTTTATGCAAATTTCCTTAAAACTGTACAATCGGTACATAAGTATAACCGAAAATAGCACAAGTCAAACATTGCAAAATACGAAAACGAGCTAAATATGCAAAAATAGTTCGCATTTTCAATGAGCAACAACAGCGCCAGCAGAAGTGGCAACAGCAACATCAACTGCAACAGACACATCAGTTGCAGTTTTGCTGTTGAAATACTTATGGCATGCAAATCTATTGTCGACAACAACAACAACAGCAAAGACGAATATCAACAAATGCCATACAATTGCAAATGCAAAAATATGTAAACATTTTAAAGTGCGACAGGCGCATAAGCAAAAACAATTGCAAGAACAAGACAACAACAAAATCGTATGCGGGTTTTGCGAATTCGACATTTCTTTTACTGATTTTTGTCGTCATGTTGTCGTCAGTAGCAACAGCAACAGGAGCAGGACTAGCTGCAGCAACAGCAATAGCAACAGCTAGAAACAATAGCAACATGCAACATGCAGCACAATGTGTTGGCAATAATAAGCAAGCAAATAAAAAAAAAGGAAAAAATATTGCATGCCACACGCCATGCATAACAACAACAACAGCAACAAAAACATTTATGCACAATGCTCTCTCACTTGCATTGCGATTCAAAATGAAACGCATTTTTGAAGCAACTCGAATTGCATTTAACTGTAGACACGCGTATGCCATATGTTAAGGTAAATGCTTTTTATTTACTGCTTCGGCACAAGAGCCAAGATGCTGAGTTCTTTCATTCCCAGTCACTTAAATTAAATATTTGGCTTAAGAAATTTCACAGGCAGCCAAATAAGAAATTCCAATAACTAAAAACACAATACTTGCTATTTACTTAGATTTGCTTGCATTTCAGTTGCACATTTAGTTATGCAAATTCATAAATTTGACAAAATACTTTTGAACGCTACTGTGCATGTAAATATGATAAGTTATAAAATGTGTCAACAATTGCGTAATGGCGAATCGAGAGCTATCTAAACAGCAAGCCATTTGCATTTTTTAATTTTTATACATGGCGTATGCGCAATGTCAGCAAATATTACGTACACGAAAAATTCCCACACAGTTTCAGCATGGTAAACTAATATGTGTCAATGCAACTAAAAATAGCTAAACAATTCTTGCTTTCAAATCAAATGTAGATTGTATTTTTTATTTATTTTAGTTTTATTTGTTTTTCTTTGCCCCTTTTTTTCTAAATTTTACGTTTCCATAAATCTTAGCAATACAAATAAATTTAAATTTTTAGCATTCAACGCTTTTAAATATGTGAAACATATAAAATCCAAGAAATCTTATATATTTATACACTGGAGCTCGACTGGGGCCATCAGCTTCAATCTACTAATGTTGATAATATTGTTAATAAATCAAGTTATTGGAAAGACATAAATGCAACAAAGCTACAAAATAGCCAACCTTTATTGCAACTATACCCTATGTTGCACATACGTAGCCATTGCCTATGTTATTACCCTAGACGGACTTTAATCAATTCGCACTTAAATCGATAGTAAAACCCAGAGCAACACAAATTTCAACTTAACTAAGACACAAAGTGCGCTTCGAGTGCAGCGCAATGCCATATCAAGTAGCTCCATAACTGAGTATACGTGTTTAGTTTAAAATAAGCATAAAACCCAACCAAGGACTATAACTCAAAAGCACTTCGATACAATGATAGTCAATCAATGTAAGCCACTGCTGCGCCGAAACCACAAGCCAATGCCAAAGCCACAGCAGCAAACAAATAAAGCAGCAAGAAAAAGAGGAATGACAACGTGCCATTCAATTTGCTGCAAGCCTAAACACAGGCAACCACCCAAGTGTACACTGTGCTGCAAGAACTCATCAAAATAAACACAATCAAGTGCGATAACAAAACCAAAGTAGTTACAGTAAAAGCAAAAAAAGAAGATAGAAATAAAAATAACAAGTAAAATGTTAGCAAAGTCATTTTTGCATGCTGTGAGGAAAAAGTTCAATGATGCCAAAATAACCACAAAATAAGAGTAAATCGATTTGTAAGCGACACTGCAGGAGTGCGCCAAAGCCATGCCAAAGGACATGCAATGCAAATGCTACAAACTTACAACATTGACAACGGGCAAGGGGACAGGGGCAGCAGTCAGGCGCCGACGCGGCAATGGGGCCACAGATTGACAGTTTGGCAGATTTTCGGCTGTTTATGATACTCAAACTCAATGTGAGACACAAAATTTACTTGAATAAATATAATTTTGGTAAATTTTCAATGCAACAATAACAACAACATCATGGATATGCTGCATTGATACGAATATGAGTAGAAAGTATATGAGATACAAATTCGATATGACACTCGATTTATGCACGGACTGAAGCTGCTGCGACTGCTGTTGCTCACAAATAAATATTTGCACAAATTGAAATTTCATTTTACCGAATTTGTATATTGTCTGGCGGCAGGTGGAGCAACGAGACAAGGTTTAATTCAAGTTTGCAGGTTCCCAGGCCATGTGCCCATGAATGGATTTGCAAGACAACCGCCTGCGGTACTTTTTAAGCATTTTCCTATTAATGGCAACTATATTGTATCAACAAAATTGTGATATTTTTTATAGTAAGGCATACAGACCGACTGCAGCATAATAGATTGGTGTCTATAGATTTGCTAAAAGGGCCAAGACAAAGCGAGAGGCATATACATGCATACAATAATAATTTTGTCTGCCAAGTTGGTTTGTTGTTGCAAAGTTCCAACATTAGAAAGCACAAAATTTAACATTATATATGATTAAGTTAAGAAAATATTTTAAATTTATCTGCAAAGTAAACTATTAAGCCCCTGGAGTAGAATAAAATTCAAGATTAATTGACAAAGCCGATTAAAGTTATAAACCCTTCTCGACTATGCTCAACTTCACTTCTATTACCAAAAAATAGAAGGCAAATTAAATATTTCATGTAATTAAAGAATATTACAGCAGGACTATTTTCTATAAATATTTCACATATTCCAGTGTGTATTACGCTCGCAGGATCAGAAACTCCGCTCCAGTTTATGTGCATTTGCAGTAGCTTGCAACATTTCTTCCCTACGGCGCAAAACACAAAATTAATTGAAATTTCTCTAAGCAGTTTAAGCCAAACAACGAATTCTGATTACATTATGTACACACATACACATATATTTATTTTGGTAAAATAACAATTGCGTGTAAATGCATCTGCCGCATTTGCACCAAGTGCAAAATGTGCTGCATGCAGACTCTCGCATGCAACAATGTCCTGCACATGATTATATAAACAAATTAATATTTGGCAACAACAGCTAAATCAGTTTTACGTAAACAAAAATATTTGATTTATGCCATAACTTTTGTAAATTATTTGATTTGCAATCATATTCAATGAAACCAAAATAGGTCGATTAAAATATTAGCATGAAAACAATTCTATATGCAGTAGAGCAGACTGCACAAGGACAAAGTTGTAGCAAGTCAGATCAGCGCAGGGTAGTTAAATGTGTAAAGCAACCTATGTGTGCAATAGTTAGATTTTTGCTTTAAATTAAATGTTTGCAAAGATATATTTTTGTGACACTAACAGTTGGACACCTTTTCATTTTGTGCAGCAGCCAGAACATGACATTTTCATAAATTATGGCAGTGCAAAAAATGAAGGGAGAATAACACAGTTATCGTGTACAAATATAAAAAAATATTTGAATAAATTTTAAACTGACATAAAATTTGTTGCTTTGCTGACACTCACAGAAACGCATAACATGCGACAAGATATGCCAACGACAATGCCACAAGATTGACAATATGGTCATCACACACACACACATACACATAGACAAACACACTTTACACACACATCGACTGCTTTTTATGTGTGACTAAGTTAAGTTTAAACATTAAATGGAGTTTAAACTTATTGCGGTTTAGTCAACTGCAAACTTACACTGCGTATGAGTAATGTTTTTATAAAATAGTTTAGCTTTTATCTGCTTTGGAATTTCATGGCAACAACAAATAATTATCATTGCGTGCCTAAAAACAATCACCACACAATTAGCTGACAGTTTGAACAGCCAGTCCCGATACAGCCTAACATACAGCCCACGCACTTATATCTAATAGATATAACGAAAGTTTCACATTTTTCTATAACGAGGCATAACAGATAAATATTTTGCTTCAGCTGTGACAGACTGCAAATTAATGTAAGCGCATGAATGATGAGATATTGTTTACATTACAACAAAACACATTTGCACAAGTTAGTATTATGCAGCAAAAGCTGAAAATAAGTTAATACTTATATGCATTTCAGTCACTTGCATGCTGTGTCGCGTCTGAGACTAATAACAGTATTAACTTCAATGACAATGACAAAAACTCTATCGACAACCAAAAAGCAACAGTAACAACAACAACAACAACAGCAGCAACATTTTGCGCAATTAGGTGAAATAATTAATTAAATCTATTAGAGCTGACAGAGCGCATGAGGCAAACAATGATAGGTTTCTTTAAATGCAATTAGGCAGCAGCCAGCATAAATACTTAAATGTGAACTATGCACAAAGATCACTAATTGTAATTTAATTTCCAATTAGCAAACAAACTAATTTCAAATGTTGTGCACAACAGTAACAACAACAACAACAACAATGAATAACAATAATAACAACTATAATAACAACAAGAGCAACAACAAGGAAACGAAAGTAAAGACAGAAGACCAGCCAAGCAAGCCAAGCCATCCAAGCAATCCAAGAACGACAACAGAATACAGAAGCACATGAAAGAGCAAATGACACGTAGACAGGCAAGCACCATTGGGCAGCGAGTTAGACATACAGATAAACGCAACGAAAGTCAGCCAAGCGACAGTCACCACAGCACAGTACAGTGAGTGGGCGGGCGATTGGTCGCTCGGTCAGCAAGGCAGTCAGTCCGACAGTCAGCCTGCCTGCCCTTCTGACGGTTGGTTGGCTGGCTGTTGGTTGGGTTGTTCGCTTACTAGTTTAGTTGAATGTACAGATAAGTGTCGGTCGCATGGTCGCAAGTCAAGAAGAGCATACAAAGTCTAAACGTGCTTTGTATGCAAGAAAACTAAGCAGCCGTACAACAGAATTACACACTTCACTTCACGCATTTTATCAGGCGCAGTTAAACATGCTAAACATGAACCCACTCTCACTACCCAACTACTCTCAGCCTTACGCTCAGCCACAGCCTCACCCTCACTCGCAAAGAGCGAGCGAGAGTGAGTCGCAAAGCCAAACAAAATTGAGTTACAGAGCAGGCAGAGAGGCAAGCGCAGCGTGTGAAAGCGACGAACAAGTTGAGTTAGTTGCTGCTGATTCAATTGTGTAAGCAAATTCTACACATACACACACGCACAGAAAAACCATATAACAGTGCAGTGCAATGCAATGCAACGCAGAAGAGAGCGGAGCAGCAACTCGCAGCTGAGCTGAACTCAATTCAACTCATTGTTTTAGTAGGAAACTTAAGTGCACATGCATGCATACGTAATTCAACTTCACCACTCATCTTGTGCTATTTGTCTTGTTCTTTCATTGCAGCCGGTGGGCATCTACGAGAAGAAATACGAATGGGCCGCACGTTCGCTGAGCAGCAGCGGCGGTTTGCATTTGGATCTGCATCCGCCTCCGATGAAAATCGGCGGTGATTGCTCCTTGTGGATACGCGCAGCCACGCTGGACTTCGACGATGGACTGTGGGAGTGCCAGGTGACGGCAAGTGACTTCACCACACAGGATGCACTGACCAGTCAGCCGGTGCGATTGGTCGTACGTGGTGAGTGTAATCAAATAATGCTTCTCAACGTCAAACAATGCCTGGCAAGCACGTCTGCTGCTTATGTGCTGCAACGCAACTGTTACTATTGATAAAGAGATTCTAACTGTCCACACTGAGCTTATTTTTGGGCTTACTTTTTAAAATTCCTTCTTTTTGCAAATTGCCACGCATTGGCTTTAATATTGCCAAGTGGCTGCATAACAAGCTTAAGCCAATAATGTTAATGTTCCTCATTACTATCAAATACAAGTTGAACCTTCAACAAAACGCCCGATCTAAGCGCCAGTAAACACTTGTCTTGGCTCTGAGTGTGTAATTTCACAGCCAGATTTGCTGCCACTTAAACCCTATAGGGAACTTCAATGCCATGCTGTGCTACTTTAATAATTTAAAAAGCACAAATCAGGCATACCTTCAGCCACAACAAGCTACATCCTGCGCAATTATCCTTTACTCAATGCTGTCAGTTAATTCAACAACATCTCCTCGTAATTGCTCTAAGTCGCCTGTAGTCTGCGTCTGCTAGCCATTGTTGATTTTAATTAAAATGCATACTTGCAACTGCAACGGTGACAACAACAATGCCAACAACAACAGCAACGACAACAAACACCAAGAGAAACCACAAGCAGATCGTAGCTACTTTACTTGCAACATGACATTTATTGCAGCCACAAACCTTACAACTAATCTTTGCATTAATCTGCTCACACACCCACACAAATTCATCCTGCTCCTTGCTCAAGCTTACCCACTTGCTCATCATCGTCACTAATGCTCTTCTGTTTCTGTCTCGTTCATCTAACCAACCCAATTGACGACAACAACTCAAATAGTGGCGCCACAACGTCCTCGGCTCGAGTATGAAGGCGTACATGTGCCGCCTGGACACAACATCACCGCCGAAGCTGGCGCCGTGGCGACTGTGAAATGCATCTCACATTATGGTAATCCGCCAGCAACGCTTAAATGGTTTCTGGGTAAGTTTCACGCACACACACTCACACACAAACACACACACACAATTACACGCAACCATATGCATACACGGATTGAGCTACCTCAAACCAACACAGAAATTCATTTGTGTTGTTATCCTTTAATTGCAATCCTTGTTATGAACACGTAGCTCGGCCTTATTCTTGCCTGTTAATGCATTTCACTTCTACAATACGATTTTTTTTTTATTTTTTCTTTTTTTCTCGTTCATGCAGGTGACCAGGAAGTCACACCCATACATTCACAGACAAACACCACCGAACCGGATAATCCACGCACCTGGTCAGCCACATCGGTGGTCCAGGTATCGGCTATGCGTGAACGCCACGGCGACAAACTTCGCTGTTTGTCCTTTCACGAATCGTACTCAGCCAAATCAGTGCCCGTGGAGGCGCGCATGGATGTCAAATGTGAGTTGCATTTAATTTCCCCCTTATGCAACAGCACAGCAGCAGAATTATTTATAACACGTGTGTAAAGTGGCAGAGGTTCGAACCCTCATGTCAGTGATAACTTTCAAGCCCAAGATAATCTCTTCCTAGTAAAAAAAAAGTAATATGAAGTCGACATTAGGTAGAAGGTCCTTGCTATTCATAGCAAGCACATTTAAATAATTACGCGGAGCGGCTCATGCTCCAGATATGCTTCCCTAAACGACATGGGAGGAACCAAAGAGTCATTTATATATAAATGGAGGTTAATTGCCTTGCTTGCTTTATGCTTGATAACCTCAAGTGACATTTAACCCCTTTGAAGTTACATCAACGCCCACCATGTGTTTCCCTACTGTCTACGCTTGACATTTAACATTTAATTTAGCTGGAAGTCAAAAGTGTAAGCGACAACTCAAAAAGCTGCCGAAACAATTAAATTAACAGCAATTTTCAACAATTTCCTATTTTGTAAACAACCAAAATAACAAAAAAAAAAAATTAAATAAAATTAAATAAAAAAAATAAAATACAAGAAGAGACAAGACAAGACGAGATTTCTGCCGAACCACACACATTCGAACTTAGCCAAGCAGCAAAACTTTCGAGATAGAAACTTCTGCTGTTGCTGCTGCTGGTGCTTCTATTGCTGCTGTGTGTGCGCTTATGACAACACTCAACTTCCTTATCATGTTGTTGACTTATTTTCTTATTGCTGTGTATTTCCTTATCCTTGCCCCGTCTGCTCGCTCGCCGCTATTGCTCGTGCGCTTGTTACCTTCCTCGCCTGTCTGGCTCACTGTCTCACTGGCTCAATGCAAACAGACGCGCCAAGCATTCGCCTAATTGGCTCACCGGAAATCGACTTGGAAGAGGATAAGGATACGCTCACCTTGCGCTGCCTCGCTGATGCCAATCCACCGGCAAGCATCGTTTGGCGACGCGCCGGACGCTCCGAAATTGCCAGTTTGCAGGTAAGTTTCATCACCATTCTTTTTTTTTTCGTTTTTTCTTTTCCTTCAATTTCTACCGTCGACTAACTGTATGACTGACCCACCCATCCAGTACAGAAACGAACAGCCAAGTAAGCAGTCAAGTTAGCCTGACGTTTGTCCAAAAATATGTTACCGTCGTCGTCGTCGTTGGCTGGCGTCTAAGCTTTGGCTTATTTTCTGCTTATTTCTCTTAAGCGTAGCAGAAATTGTGTAATTGTATTAAGTTGTCTTTTCCGGTTTTCATCTACAAACAGGAAACATTGCAATTGAGTCCCGTCGGCCGTCGTGACGCCGGACTCTATACCTGCCAGGCACAAAACTCTGTGGGCACTTCCGAACAACTTTCCGTGCAGCTCGACGTCAAATGTATGATTTTCTATTTATTTAAAATGTTTCAATATTTCAACAACACTGAAACACTAATTGTCATCATATATATTTATTTCTTTTTCTTTATTTACAATAGATCCACCGAAAATCATTTCAGCTGGGCCAGATCGTCTAACCACAGCTCCGCTCTTCAGTCCTGCTGCATTCGAGTGTGTGGCCGATGGCAATCCAATGCCATCGTACAAATGGGTGCAAAGGTAAGTCTGCGGCATCGTCGCCATCAACATCACCGTCGTTTCACTTAAATCAAACTTGATTGCATTATTAAAGCAAGCCAGGCCAAGCTGAGTGTGCGGCAGGCGAAGTCATACCGCAGAAATGTGGTCTGCATAGCCTGCATGGCTGCCTAGCCGCAATTCACTGTGCGTTGCACACAATTCAAGCCAAGAATCGCTGCTGGGCACTTGCAACGCGCAACGAACCAAAAATTTCCATTAAGAAATTTTTCTGCAATGTCTTCACTTTGCGCTTCCGTTTTCCGCTGCCTTTTCTCCTATTTTTTTTTTTTCTTGATTTTTTATTTTTATTTTCTTCAACGCCAAGGCTCAACTCAGCTACAACCAAAAACGCGTTAGCAATCCACATAATGGCTGCAAGCCATTTCGGTTAACTTTGCTTTATCTTTTTTGTGTTGAGTCCACTCAGGGTTGCATTATCTCAAATTCTTATAAAAAACTAAGAACATGTAAAAATGGCGAGCAAAAAACCACAAGCTAAGCGCCAAAACTCAATATGCCAACTTGAAAGGCAAATATATTTTTGACAAGTAAACGGCAATTTTAGAAAAGTCACTTTGACTTCAAACCATGCAATTAACTGTTTAGCGAAAGCGGAGGTTCAAAATGAATAAAAGGATACTTCTTAAGTGTTTTAACAAATCCAAAGAACAAGTAACGACTCACACCAATATCCTCTTCCCGTTCTTATTTATAAAAAAAAAATAATTGGAAAAAAAATCGCTCGGCATTAAAATTAATAAATAAAAATATTATTGCTGTTCCCTATAACTACAAGGCAAGAAACATGTGAACCAATTTTGACGCTATACATGAATATATTTCTGCAGCCCTGCTTTGGCGTCTGCTCCTCGCTTATGCACTGTTTTGTAGGCTGCAACTCATGCAGCAAGTTTTCGCTTTGCGAAGTTTTTTTTATCCCTCGTAATGTTCGTTTTTGTTTTGTTTTTCTTTGTGTTTTGCTCTTTGCCGCAAGCAGCTTTGGCGGCGCAAACCTCAACACGAATGAGAAGCACTTGCGTCATGTTTTCATTTAATTTATATTATTTTTATGCTTGTAATGCAACATCGCAACTGAGTATTTATTTATTTATTCTTCTTCTGCTACTGCGTCTGCATCTTCTTGCTGGAATGAACCCAACGGAACTCACGACGCGACGCGACACGACGCCATTCGACATGGCAACAGCCGGCAATGTTGTTTATCGCCTAGCGGCGGCAGCGGCCACGATGTTAAATGCGCGTCTTTGCCATTTCTCAACTCCCATGTGATGCCATGCCATACCAAGCCAGCCAGGCTGCATTGCATGAAGTGCACTTCTTTGTTAAGCCATTTGTTTTCTTAATTAAAAGTCTACACTCAACATTTATTCTTCATGTCCTTTTTTCGCTTTCCTTATGCGCAGCGCGACGTTGGTTTGTCTTTTGCAATTTTATATGGAAAAGAAAAACATTTAATTATAATTGCTATGATTTTCGAATATTGTGGTCAATGTCAATAGGCAGGGAAATTGAAGAAATTAATCGAAGTTTAAATCCTTAAGTCCTTAAATTAAAAACTACATATAACAAAAACTAACTATTCCTATCAGTTCAGCATTTAAAGCAAGTTTGAGGCACCTTTTCGTATTCACTAAAGCATTTTTAGAAGAAATCCTTTCATTGCTACTTCTATGCATAACCACTAACAGGACTACAAATGAAAATACTCTTGGCAGCAGATATGTTCATTTGCGCTGTATACACAGGTACTCTGCTGGCCACAAAAGTACAATCCATTAAGCAGCCACCAAACCCAACAAGCCTTTACTGTAGCCCTAAACCTACGTTTAAATGAAAACAGGAATAAAAAGCGAAGCAAGTAAGCTAATGAGTTTTTTATTAACTATGCGCATGTGCTTTGCCTGGCCTTGCCTAGCTGCTTGGCTGCTCGGCTGCTTAGCTGCTTACTGTAACATGCGTTGGCAGTACGAGTTTCCGTTTCCGGTGGCATTTTAAGCTTTTACTTTGACTGCCAGCAAACAGATGCGATTCGTTTCTGCAAGTATACAGCAGAAAGGAAACCTCCGACCACTTCAGTGTCTGCAAGTTGTACCGTTGTTTTATGTCATTTTAATTAGTTGCAAATTGCGGAAATTGTGCAAAAAAAAAACAGTCCGCAACAAGTCAAGTCGCAAGCAAAACACAAAAACCAAAGGATGTCTGTGTTTAACATCGTTCTCATAGATTAGCATGCGTTCACATCTCGTGCCACAAATAAAACCCAATAGCTTGACTACGCTACTTTGAGTAATGATCTTCCTGCCTGGCAGGATGTGTATTTATTATTTGACTTGACAAGCTACGAGGCGAATGCATGTATACAATTCATATATTAATCCCTGTCTGTAATCACTGGCCGCACTGAATTAAGCAGTCAAGACTTATTTCGTTCTAAGTCGAAGATGCATTTTGAATAAATAAACAGAGAAGCTGGCTTCTATAGCAGAAAACACAACGGCTTATTCTTTTCTCACAATATGAAGCATGATATAACGATGGATTCTGAATCGTTAACTCGAAAATCGCGTATTTCGACTTATGACAGTCTTTTAGTAATCGAATAATATATATAGCAAAATTTATATGCATATGTTTAATAAACTTCTCTGTAATAAATTTTCTTAAATCTTATTTTATTGCTCATAAAGTTTGCAAGACATGAATTTGTCAAATAGCAATAGGTGCCAACAAATTCGAAGACCCTTGTAGCGAACAAATAACAATTTCAATCATTAAACACGTTGAAAAATTTATTAAAATTCATAAATTGTTAATAGAAAGTCTACTTCCTTTTTTACTATTCCCCATAAAGAATTTTCATAAGAATAAATTTCTTTCAGTCCACTCCGAATACAGTGTAGAGAAGTTCCGCTTTTGTATTATCATAAAGCACCATAAACATTTGCCAAAAGATTATTTTAAGCCAGCAGGTAGCTGCTAAAACACATTGAATAACTCTATACCAAGCACGCTTTAGCCTTTTCGCCAGCTTTTAAACTGTTCGTCAGCCCAACACACAAAAGTGCAGCGAATTAAACACGACTCAGGCAAAGTTTTTGTGGCCGCTTAAATGCTTCACTTGTCGACTGTCAACCCACGACGCACGTCGCTGCCAGTTAAAGTACACACACGACAACTCGTTTCGCACCAACTACTTTTTTATTTCTTCTATATTCTATTTCTTTCTTTTTTTTTTTTGTCATTTAATTCTTGCAGGCGACTTAAAAAAAATGTAGCTTGTCACTTTGATTTACGTGATTTGTGTTGGCAGACTTTCCTTTTTTCATTTTCGTTTTTCTCTTTGGCCTTGTTGGCTTTTCTTGCATTGCAACACGTTTCAAATCCTTTGGGCTTCTGAACTCCTTTTTTTCACTGACTTCGTTGGCAAAACTTGAGATTTGCATTTGAATGCTTGTTTTTAATTTATTGCGTTAATTGTGCAAATGTTTGCCGACAAGTACTCGCAGGCAATTGGCCAGTGACTTGAAATTATAGCAATGCTGGCAGAACGATACGGCTTACGCATATTAAAGACACAAAGGCAATGTGCCTTCGGTGTACGTGTACATAAGGAAACACCGTAAATATTGACGTTTAAAGTTTTGTGTTGCACTATGCTATGTGCTCTGCTCTGTTATGCTTTGCCAACATGCCAGTTGCCGGCATTCAAAGCTTACGCAAAAGAAATATTTGCCAACTTGCAACGTAAATATGCGTGGAGCATATAAAGCAAAAAAATATCAAACGAAAAATATGAAGAGCATACTTTTTGCATGCGCCTGATGGTATGCAACAGCAGATGGCAGCTTGCCTCGTATCAAAAGGCAAAGCGTTTGTTCGTCTTTTTACTCGCTTTAAAACGCAAAGCACAAAGTTGGAAAATATTTCATTTAAACAGCACAAACAAGTCATAGTTGCGATTATTAATTCTTACTCTACTTTGTCTCTTGCAGAATTGCGCACGGCTCAAAGTTTGTTGATCGCGGCAACGAGCCACGTTTGGTCATCGATAATGTCACCTATGACTATCAGGGCGAATATGAATGCCGTGCCACGAGCTACATCAATGGACAGGAACGTGTTGCGATATCGGAACCAGTCTCTTTGCAAGTTGTTGGTAAGTTGCCACATATATATGTGTGTGTGTGTATGTGTTGTGTGTCAGTCTGCCTGCGCACATTGAACTTTTATGTTTTTGTGTGCGGCGAATGTAAAAACCGCAACAGTACCGCAGAGTATATGAGCACACGACATGTAGACAGACAAATACTTTATGAAAAACAAAAACAAAACAACAACATCAGCAGCCAATACACAGTCTGCTACTGGCTCGCACTACAATGCGAGTAACAACGATAACGAAATATATGGCATTTGCTTTTTTTTCTGGTTTGTTTTTTTTTTCTTTTTTTTTTGTTTTTTCATGTGGCTTTGGCACTTTCTCTGCCTCAGTGGCATGCAGAAAAGAAAAAAAGTAACTGTTCAACGTGTTGTCAACCACAAACAACAATAACAACATAACCAAGTGTAAATCAGCTCTGTTCGCCACACCTAAGTTTTGTAAAAATGACACCTGCCCCAGGGTAACATTGAAAATTTTAATTATGCGAATATTTTGACAGTATACCAGCCACACTCACTTTAACAGAATTTTAATGGCAAAGCTTACATTTAGCTGTTAATTTCTAGTGCTCATCTGCAAACTTTTTTGTTAAGGAAGGAACGTATATGAGTATGTGATGAGCTCAGCCCCAAGGAACTGTGAAAATGAGATATGCCTTCTGCTCTCTATAAGCCCCAATTCGCCGGTAAGAAGAGGCATAAAATTTGTTTTCAGTTAGTCAAAGTACAGAAGTTCTTTTAACGACACAAACTTTTAAGTTCACCCACGCTTCCCTTGCACAGTGCAAATATTTGTTTTAAATGTTGCATGCGCAATATTTCATTGCATATCCACTCAGCTTCAGTGGCATAAAAAATATAAAAAATCAATGCCTCATATCAAACGTTAAAGCTTACATGACAGCCAAGCTGCCGTAGGCAGAATACGTGGCATACTTCCACATTGGCATGTGCGCTCCTCCAACTAAAGCTCTCCCATGCAGTCCGCACATAGTCCTATCTGCCAAAAAAACGAGTATGAAGACACAAATTTATATGCACACATCATTGCATAGTTCGATGCAGACCATCTTAAGCCACATAAAACCATATGCAAACATGCAAAATCCATTTAAATAAATTTAACTAGCAGACAAACATGTTTTAGCAACTATTTCAGCACAACAAACCAAAATGCCTCAGAGTGCCAGCCAATTCGACGTTTTGCCAGTCAGCCGCCATGGCGAGTTGACCACAACGAAACATTAAAATCCGCTACTGCCGCTTCTGCTGCTGCTGCTGTGGCTGCTGCTGCTTCTGCAATTGCTGCTCAGACGCTGCAGAATGTTTGTTTGCACTTCGTTCGTTTGGGAGCTAAAACCGAAACCAAAGCAAAACATAAAATCAAAATGAACTCTTGACCACCAAAACAAAAAAAATTAAAAAAAAAAAAAAATTATACAAATTTAGTTCAGCATAGCGGAAAAAATACACAATAAAAGAAAAACGAGAAAGGAAATAAGTTAGCGAAAAAAAATGCATTGCACATATACTCACACACATACACATACATATTCACTACGTATGTGAGTATTTAAATTTACTGCTGAGTACCACAGCACGTACATAATTTATGACCGACCAAGGACACGAGCAATTTAGCAGCAAGCTAGACTAGTAAAAAACGGATAGAAAAAATGCACGCTAGGTGTGCTGTTGGCTGCTATGCTACTGGCTGGTGTGTGGTGTGGCATGACCAAGTGCAGGCAGCAACAAACTAACAAACTGACTAACCGACTCAGTGACTAACTTACACTAGCAACAACAACAACAACAGCAAGACTGCATTGCTGTGGCACACAAGCAAAAACTGCCAACATAGTTGCCACAACAACAACAAAAACAGCAACAACCTGCAAATCGTGCTCATTATGTATGTAGTTGTTGTTGCTGTTGTTGTTGTCATTGTGGCAACACTTGCTGCTGTCGTCTATGCCATAAACTTTTCTCGTTTCATATATGATTGTAGGTTGTCTATGTGAATATGTATGTGTATGTGTGTGTGTGTGTGTGAAGATGAGTGGGTGTGTGGATGAGGGAGTGATTTGACGGCAGTTTGCATGCAACATGCTTACGTTATATAAATTTTCTGCTCAACTGACCAGCACATCATCATTTTTATAGTATTTTTTTTTATTTTTGAGTTACTTGCAATTGCTCGCCTGGTGTTGAAAACTATAAACAAAAGTTAGTTTCGCTTAATAAACTGAATGCACTTAATATAATTTTTGTTCTTTTTCAAGTTCAAAGTACATCTCATAAATACCTTTGAGTGCAAGTGATTTTTGAATAAAAAAACGGAAATTAAATGTGGCAACTCTAGTCCAGCAATCCCTAACCAATTTAAAAACTAATGAAAAAAATATTTATATATATATAGTATATATATCTAATGCAGGAGATGAAAAACCTGCCAGCAATTTATTGTCTAGCAACCAACATAAGTTTTTGGCATTTTTAGGGAAACATTCAACAGCAAAATTTAGCAAATTGCCATAAAAGAAAATTCTTTATGACTCTGCTGTCTATTATAAAATTTGCCATTTATTTTTAAGATTTGCCAATGCCGCTTGCTGTAAACTGCAATAAAAGCAATAAACTTGTCAAAATTTGCACAGTGTAACAAAATAATCTATTTAGTAGCAGAAGCAGCAGCCCGCTGAGAAAGCATTGTTTGGACGATTTCACACCTTGCGGCTTAGCCATTAACCAGACACTCACTAAAACGCTCTACAATAATATTTCTTCTTCTTCTTCTTCTTTACAGGTGCCCCACAGGTACTGCGCCTGCATCCCTCCATGCATACCGTCTCTGTGAAGCGCGGTGAACCGGCAACTCTCACAATGGTCGTGTGCGCCGATCCGAGACCACATCGCGTGGCCTGGGAATGGGGTTCGTTGCGTTTGGATGCTGGCTCAGGCATTGGTGCGTATATAAGCATATAATATAATTACGAATATAAACAAAAGTATAAAAAAACGAACATGAAAAGAAACTTCAAATAAATACTTTACCTATGCTTCATGGCACTGGCAAATCAATTAACATGTTTAATGCCGCCAATCAATGTGCATAATTAAATTAGTATCTTTTTGTATTATTTTTATTTATTTTTTTTTTTTATGCGATAACATAAATGCGTAGAAGTTTGCATACGTGTGTTAATTTAAGAGAAATGGGGTGTAGCGAAACTAAAATATTTTATATTTCAACTAAATAATATGTTGTTATATTTTAAAATAAAGCAGCAGAAGAGAAAAATCCACTCCCCAAATACGTTGAATAGGTACCGTCTAGTCTCTCACCTCTAGCTCCCACATAAAAATCCATTTGCGAAAGAATTTAAACAGGATTTATCAAACTTTTTTCAGCCTGTGAAAGAGAAACCTTGCTGATAAGATATTTAAAAAAAATTATTTACAGTCCGGCACAGGTATACAATATTCAAGTAAATAATTATTTGGAGTTTCTCCAAACAGAAATTTTAATTATTTCAAATGTTTTTCTGTTCCATTTTATTTACAAAAAAAATAAATATATATATACTGACGATGTAATTACATTATGACTAATTGCTAAAAGAGAAAACCTTACACCAGAAAAAAAGCGTTAATTCAATTGCTTAGTTTCGCACCAGCCTATTGTGCATGCCATCATTCACAAACTCACACACACACGCGCACACATCCGCTTGAGTGCTCATTAACAAACCTTTTGTGCGCAAATTTGACAGCGTGCCAGCGCGCATAGCACAGCACAGGACAGCATCGATTTGTAAGGACACACAAATCAAGACAAATTACATGGCCAACGCTTTGCTGGCAACGTCGTGTCTGCTGTACGCCACAGGATAACTACAGCTAAGCTGCTTTTGCTGCTATGCGTGCATGCCGTCAGTCAGTTGGCCAATCGGACGCTAGCTGCTTCAGCTGCTGTCCCATGGCAAAGCACAACGATGACGATGACCAACCGCTTGGTTGCAATTTTCACGAAAAACCGCCACAACACGCAAGGCCACCGTGTGTGTAGTGCTTTGTGCGCGCCCAACTACTCAAACCGCCCGCCTGCCTGCCTGCCTGGTTTGTCGTTGCACTTTTTCGGCATAGGTCAGAGCATGCGAGTGTCACGCAAACCAAAGCAAACTAAGCGAGTCGCCGCCGCCACGGTCGGGTCAAGCAACGCACGCTTGCATGCCACTTGCCAAGCTGAGGCAGCGCAGCTTTCTGCATTTTTCACTTGCTGAGCGCAGAGTTTACACAAAAACAAAACTTCACTTCAGTTGTTCATCCGTTCGTTCGTTCTTTCAATCGTTGGTTCATTTGTTCGTTCGTTTGTTTGTTCGTTTGCCGCTGCGCTCAGTCAAAGTCGTATGTTGAATCGCACGCATTACGCTTCATTTTCGGCATTTCTGATCTTGTCTGGCATGCATTGGGATTGGCAATGGCATGTTTGCATAGACGCTGCACAATGGCGGCAGCGTTGGACTCAAACGGGGATGTGTGCATTCTGCTTTCAAAAGCCAAAGTTGTTGCATTTTACGTTCTGTGTTTTGTGCGCGAGCGTTTGCACGGTTTGGCTTTCGTTTTGGCTTTTCTCTTTACATTGCGCATACGCCACGTTGTTAGTGTGTGTGCGAGTGTGTGCGTTAACTCGATTGCTTTTTGTGTTGGTACTTAAGTGCATTAGCGTCTTGTTTCACATAATTGATTTGCTTTACGTTTGCTCAGTTCGGCTCTGCACCGCATTGCATTGCTGACGCGTGTGTGTGCTGTATGTGCGTGTGTGGCTGCACAGGTGTTTTTTGGTGCAGGTATAGCTTACACATTCGCCTGCGCTTGCTTTTCATGCAATTTTCATTACACGACTCAAAGCTACAGTGTGGAACTGTTTATCTACGGTAGCTCAATGCATGCATACAATCGTTTTATTTTTTTTTTTTTTGACTTGCAATTTACACTGCCCTCTTGTAACTAAATACTTGGAACAAGGTAGGCAGGTTAATTAGTGCTGCTGCATGCACTGATAGGCAGCACGCATGCCAAGGCTCAGTGACCAGTAAGGCAGCGGAAGTACAAACTGCTATCCTTAGTTAACACAGCACAGAACTCGTGCCTAATGTAATTGCCTGGCCCACGAACAGGCAGAAAACGTAAAGTGATTGAAAGCATTGCGGCTGCTTTAAATGTTGATTGTTATTGTTGACATTAAACAGTTTAACAAATAAATAATTAAACACAAATTGCATGCAATTTGCATGCTGTACAAAAGCAAAAATCATTTGCAATAATTAAATGCCATTATGCAGAAATATTGCCAGCATATTGGCTACACATGCCGCTAAGTTGCTATTTATGCATTTGCAATACATTTATAATAACTCAAAAGTATTGAGAATTAATTGCATGTTATGCAATGCATCCTTGTATGTGCAGTCAAAATCACATATGACGGCAATTCGCCCACAACTGCGGGAAACCAAAGTCACAACTGTATAAGTAAGCTTGCCTATATAAAATAATTTGCTTACAAGGGCACTTCTTAGAACAAGAAAACTATTTCGAGATGTTCTAATATTCGCAGCATTAAAATGTTTTGATTTTTAACAAAAACCAAAATGGAAAAAAATGATTATTGATAATTTAATAATAAAGACGCTAATTTCTTGATGTTCGTTATAGGCAATGTCAACTGTACTTGCAAAAATATATAAACTATTAATAAATAATTGACCATTTGTCTCATATACAGATCGTTTTCACGCCGACGATGTGCTGCAAGACTCACGCGAGGACTGCTACCTGTCGACTTTGCATATACACCACACGGATGAGCATGATTCTCGTCCTTATTATCTGGTCGTGGAGAACGAACGCGGTGCCGATCGACATGCCATACATTTGAATGTGGAGGGTACGTTTGCAGGTGCAGAAAACTTTATTTTCTTTCTTTTTATTATAAGTTTAACTTTTAATTAAAATTTTTTTTTTTTATTTTATATTTCTTTGACACTATAAATTGCACATTGCTATACTTAAGTTTAAAACTCACGCACAACATACGCACAGTGATAAGCATGCCTTAAGATAAACTCAGCAAATTAATTTAATTTTTAAAAAACATAAAATATTTATAGGCACTGTTTACAGTAAAACCACAGAATATTTGCGCATATCCTTATGAAAAATTATTATAAAGGCATTTTGCTTAATTCATCAATATTATATTAATTGAAATTTGCATTGGTATTTTCCTTTTGTTCTGCTTTTGTTTTACTTTCCTCTTTCTTTTATGTGCCGACTTGTGTAATGCTACAACAATAATAATGATGACAACGACAATCACAACAACAATCACTCTGCAATGACACAACTTATCTGCAACATAATGATGTTGATGATCCACTGCTGCTGGTGACGATGCTGCTGCTTCGCATAACTCTCAATCATTCTGTCTCTGTCGCTCTATCGGACACTCACACCCACACAAACACGCTCGACCCATACGCAACGCATTCATCATCAGAACCTTTGGAGATGAGTTATTTACTGGGCGTTGCCGGCGGCTGTTTGGCTGCGATATTAATTTTAATTTGTCTCTGCATTTATGCGATACGCAGTAAAAAATGCTGCTTCAAGGGTAAGTTACACAAGTAATGAAGCAACAACAATAACAACAACAGCCACAGCAGCAACAACATTAATGTAATTAAAAATTTCTTGTTGCTATTGTTTTTGTTGTTGTTATTATTATTGTTTCCTCTCGAGCGTTTAAGCTTACTTTCTTTGTTGTGGTGGGTAAAAATAAATAAGCAACACAAAAAAGCATAATCCCAACCCTTTTTTTTACCATATTATAAATTTAATTTTTATTTGGCATAAAATAAAATATAATTCCAAACGAAGTTAAACAGACTGCAGGCGATTGTTCAACTTAATGCACTGCAAAAATAAAGCGTGCAATTTTGTTATCTACAAAACAAACTTTTATAAGTGAGCGCACCATTTAAAGTATTCGAGCATAGAAATATAATTTCATGTAGAAAAGTTATGCTCTAACTTGACATTTATTTCTAAGGTAGTATTATACTTATAATTATTATTATGCTCAAGTAACACATGGCGTATGTGTATTGCTTAAGCGCTCCTGCGGCGTACCTACTGCTCATAGAACGTATTTGAACTAGCGCCCGATGAAGATTATACCTCAGACACGTGTAAGAAGTAAATGCAGTTGTGTGTTATAAGTCATTAAATCATTAAGCAAATAGAAATGTAATAAAATTGTTTTATAACCTTCAAAACATTTTAATGACAACAAAATAACAACCTTGCATCTAGGAATTCTGACTTAAAACATTAAAAGCCGCTGCAAAAGTTATGTAAACAAATAGATATATTATGTTATGTAACTATACAAAGGTTCATTGAACTGCAAATGTCAGCATCCTGCAAGGCTTACTTAAACAATGCACACTGCTGCAAAACATAATAAAAAGTGTTTTTTTTTTGGCAGAAATTCTCTGATTTTTTATTCTTCTTATAATACGACACGAAAAATTCTATAGTTACAATATGTAACTGCATACGCGACACAAAACAAGCCGCAAAAAGACATGCAAACAAAAAATAATAAAAGAAAGACAAGAAAAAAAACGACTAAGTTAACTCATGGCTTAGTCGTAAAACAAGCAACACAACGCACTGCTGTGACCACAACTGAAACGGAAACGGAAATACAGCACCGAGCAAAGCTAAAAAGGGAAGCATGAAAGAACGCACAAGTAATGCCAACAACAATTGCAGGAAAGCTAAAAGCAAAACAAGAAATATGCACATAAATGAAAAACAGAAAATAAAACAAATATTTATATATATATAATAACGGTAAAAATAGCATAAGAAAAGAGAGAAGAAGAATAAAATTGACCGCAGGCGTTAGGAACAAATGCGCTAATGAATATTTTATGAGATTTATTTGAGTTTGAGTTCTTATTCGACAAAAAAAATGAACAAAAACAAGCAAACGAAAAAAAAACAACAACAAATAAATAAATTAAGTAATGCCAAACAAACTTTGCTGTGCCTTGCAAAAAAAGAACAAAAAGAAAAACAACAAAAATAACAGAAAAAATGAAAGGAAAGGCTTATGACTTTTTTTTATTTATTTTTGTTATGGCTTATTACTTGCATTGCTTTGCTTTGCGGTACATGCTCATTTTTGTTTTTACAATTAGCGCAGAAGCAGGAAGTCTTGAAAAAGGATGCTGAAAAAATTACAAAAAACCAAACGCATTAAAGGCAAATAAATAAAAGGGGTAAACGAGAGGCAGCCAGGCGGCTTTAATTGTTGTTTGCGATCTTGGTCAGCTTAAGGACAACAAATGCGCGAGAAAAAAAAATATAATTAATATGCAGCGTCGCAGCCTTGAGTTTGAGCTGCGTTGATTGTTTACGTGCAGCGAATTAAAATAAATAAAAAAAAAAAATAATATGGCAAAACTTGCAAGTTTTTTTATATATTATATTTTTTTTTTTTCTTTCTTTTTTTTTCGTTTAACAGCTTTGTTTTTTAACGAGCTACTTCCTGTTGCTATACACACAGGAAATTAAGCTAACGAGCGAGACATTGAACTTGACTCGACTCGACTTGACTGGCTGCCACAAGCAACAAAAGTCTCTAGTCCTGCCGCCTATTAGCATTAATTTCGCTGCATAGAGTCGGCCTGCGGAAATGCCTGCGTAGCATTATGTTGGCCAACTGGCAATTAATTTCGCTAAATGTGTTTTTTAGCCATACATACAAAATCACAGCACAGCACAGTCAAAGAGAAAAGCCCTAGTCTGGGCTAAGCTAAGCAGGCGCGCAACATTTACAGAGTGTGTCAATTATGCTAAACTTTACACAAGTTAGCAATTAAAATCGTCGTCGCTTGTACATTTGTAAAATGGCCATTAATTAAGTGACGTCAAATTTTCCTTGATTTCCTCAATTTGCTTGCCCAAAAGTGCAATTCGACAGCAAACATGCGCCAACCGCAACTTGGCAATGAGTTTTTAGCACTTCTGCTGCCACTTAACAGCAAAGAAATTAAATAAAAGAGGAAGATAAGGGTAAAAGGAAAAGGGAATAGTGCTGAGATTTGTTAAGTTGTTGAGTTGCCTGTGACAGCTGAGCTGCAGTACTCACATATCCGCCTGCGACTTGCCTGTCATGTGTGCACTTCTGCGTAAGCCCTCTACTGTTTGGTTTTTAATTTTGTTTTTTATTTTTTATTTTATAATATTATTTTTGGTTTGGTTGTGAGTGTGTGTGTATACTATGCTGTTATACGCTACACACATTACAGCACCTTGCAATTTCGTTGACGTCAATCAATCTGTCAATTTTTGAGACGAAAACGAAGCCAAAATCCACTGGGAGCTGTCAGTGTCACCCGCATATACATATGTATATATCAATATTATATACATACATAAATATATATGTGTGTATGTGTGTGAATGTATGACAAGACTTTGGTATACATTGGCAGCATAGCACTCCACTCCGTCATTTACTCAAGTGTCAAACTGAGTTTGACAGTGCGCTGCGTGGCAATTTGTGCACGCCACGTCGTCATATTCATCAAAGCTGTGTGTGCCAACAGGACAACAGTCCTGCGATTGCTTGTGCGCATCAGCTGCTCGTTTATCATGCGCTTAGGCACAGACAGCCACTGTCACGACCGACAGCTAAGCAGAGTTGTTAGCGCTCTAATTTTTACTACTTCACTTGCTAATGTAAGCGAACAGGAAAAAAAAAGAAAAAAACAAAAAACTAAACAAAGTAAAGGAAATAAAATATATTTTATTTATGCATAATATATCTTTTTATATATTTTATGTTTTACTCATAAGCTATACTACCTTTGCAGGTTCCGCTGGCTATAAATCATCGGATAAAGACAGGTAAGCAACAACAACAACAACAGCAACAGTTTTACTAAGTGCAAAAAACAAAAAAACGGAAAAACACGAAGAAATAAGAAACTCCACACCAATCTGAGCAACAACAGCCAACAGGTGGCTTTGGCATGCGTACCATGAAAAATGTTCATATATGAAAATCATAAAATTTTTTACATTTTTCATACATTGTGTGTGTGTGTGTACGTATGTGTACTACGTATGGCCAGCCAGCCGTCATGCAGGAACCCGAGCATATACAGTCAGCTTATATTCAATATTTCGGCAGCTACGCGCTGGCGCAATTTGTTTCGCAACGCCAATGTGAAAATATTTTTCACTATTAAGAAACGCCCACGCAGCGACGCCAGCGTATATGCGTACCATACTTTATCTCGCCTGCCGCTCACCCGCCCATCTGACATGAGTTATGAGCTCTGGGTTCTCTCTATACTCCACTCTACTCTACACTGCTGCACTGTGCTGTGCAGCTACTGCCTATAAGACCCACGACACCTGCTTGAAAAAACCATATGTGCATAAGTGTGTGTGTGGGAGTGTGTGTATGCCTTTTAAAGTCTTTTGAAGCGCATTTTTTTGGCGAATAGAAGGCTTTGCCTTGTAGCCAACTTTAAGCAAAAAAAAAAAATAAAATAAACAAAATAAAATTTCACATTTATGCAGCAAAGGCAGGAAATTAAAATATTTAAAATTGGCGGATGGATTTTTTGTTAAATAATTTATTTAATTTAATTTTCTTGTGGCCGAAAAAAATGAACGAATGCATAACCATTGCGCAAAGTTCAAAGTAAAGTGAATTATATTTTTTTAATATTACTGCAATGTTTTCAAAACAAACAAAAAATAATAATAATTAAAAAGTCGGTATTTCGAATATAAAAAAGTTCGTATATGCGTCACGCTTTGCTCTTCACTGCACTAAGCGCCTATCTGTACAATTATCCAGTGAAATACGTTAGCAGAATTCGATTTATTTAAAATGTATTAATTTTTACCAAAAGAATGAGAAAAAGAAAATAGTCAGTAACAGCAGGATGTGCAATTTCTTAGCGAACCGCGCAAAGTGGAAATTATTAGAGCGCTTCGTACTGCCCCATTCGCGGGGCTACAAGTTCCTGCTGCAAATCAATTTCCTTGCGTATGCAAATAGGCAGCCACGCCTTAACCGACACTTCAGAAAGAGAATCTGGCATTCTGTCATTTCCATTGTCAGGCACGCTTAGGCTAAAATCGAATCCCAAGTGCTCGCGGCGCAATATGAAACTTTGCTTATCTTAAATATTTCATGCTGCAGTCAATACCCCTCACACTCGCACACACACACATTTCAATAGCAGTTGAGCAACGTAATGAAAACTTGTCAACAAGGACACACACAATACAACGCAGCACAACAAACAAAACCACTTAAATATTTATCAGATGAAGCCAGAGATTTAATTTCCTAAATCCAATGCCATGCCGCAAGGCATAGAAAAACCAAAATCAAAAAAAAAAAAAAAAAAAAAAAACTAGAAAATGTAAAAGTAGGCAAGCGCAAGCCTAGACACGCACCGAGTGACGAGAAGTGCGTCAGCGGCTATGAAACGTGTGCCGCAGTCGCTTTCGCATTTGCCTATTTCCATTTCCTCATGTACGCATACATCCTTGCCCGCAAACAAATCCAAAGGCAGCGCAGCGCCAGACAAAGCGTAAAATGCCAATTGTCATGCCCAGAAATGTTGTTGGCAATACACACGATATTCAATATAGGAAGACTCTCTGGCGCTTATTTCACTTTTTTTCCCCATTTTTGTTTATTTTTTTCTTTATTTTTTCCTTTACAATATTCGCTCACATACAAACAATTTTCTTTGTTTCGCCTGCAGCGAAAAAGCCGATTTGAAATCACGCTCCGATAGCACAAGTGGCCCTCAAGGTGATTCAATTTACACAACGCCTGCCGGTTTCCATCATCATCAGCAACAGCAGCAGCAGCAACACCAACAGCAACAACAACAATTACAACATCAGCAGCAGCCTAGCGCCCTGCACGCACAACAATATGGCGGCGGCGTTGGAGGTGGAGGCATTGGCGGTGGCGGCGGCGGCAGTCATGTACATGGACATGGCTCACCCGAGGCAATGAAGGTACGCATGGCTGCAATGATATTACAACCGCCTACTAGGGTCTAGCAGGCAATAAATAATAATAATAATAGTAATAGCAATAAAACAAGTAACACAACAACAACAACAATAACAACTACTACAACAACAACAACTACTCCTACTATAGCAACAGCAACTTCAACTACAACAACAATGACCAATATTGATACCATGAATCAGACTAAGGCAACAGCAACAACAGCAACAACAACAACTGCTAACAATAATAACAATAGCAGCCACAATAATCACAACAATAACAACAACACATTAGCTATAACTAACGACATCACAAATGACACTAACGATAACGATAACAACGATGACGATAACAACGATGACAACGTTGTCTCTAAGAAGGCTGAACCCAATGACGCTCACCTTGCGCCTAGCAATGACCCGTACACATCACTGACTGAGCCACCAGCCAAAGGCCAACCTGGGCCAAGTGGCAGCAGCAGCCTTGCGCCTGCAAGCGCTGCCAAAAAGTATGCAACATTAAAATCCAGCTCAAGTGCGAACAGCAGCAGCAGCAACAACAGCGACTGTGACAATATTGCAACGCTGTGTGTGAGCGATAGAGAGAAAGACTTAAAGCAGCCAGCTGCTGCTGTTGAGGGCAAAGCGACGACGGCGCCAGCAGCTGAGACAGAGTTGCGCCTGCTGAGCGCACATGCGGCCGCAGTGAGTCTGCGTGGCAAGCGCAAGAGTCAGTGCAGCAGCAGCAACAGTTCCCATAGTCTAAGTAGCAATCAGCAATTAACTACAGCTGCTGGCAGCAGGCTGCAGCAGGGGGGTGGCCGCAGCAGCAATAGCAGCAACAGCAGCAGTAGCAGACTCAGCAACATTAGCAGCAGCAGCAACAGCAGGCAGCAAGGCACTGCGGCCTTGGGCAGTGAGAACAATATGAACTGTGCGCCAACTGTGCAGCAGATGAGCACCAGGCAGGCGACCAAATTAATGCATTTAAATGTGACCAACGAAGAGGCTGCAGTGGGGGCAACTGTGGGGGGTCATGACAATAAAGCTAACAGAGCCGACTACGGCACAGCTGAGTTAAATGCGGACAGGCAGCTGCTGCTGCAGAAGCTCAGCGTCAATAATCCGTTCTATCGTTTTCGCAAACAGTCCAATTCGCTCAAAGAGCGCAGCGTGGCGCGGCACGGCATGCGTCAGTTGCGGCGCTACAAATCCGAAACGGATTTGCTGGCACAACAACGCAACCCGCACATGCCGCCGCAGCAGGCGCACAAAGCCAAAGTTGTTGTTGTATTAGATCATAAGCATTTAGCCGTAAGTCCCAAACCTAAATCATTAAGTAGCCTAAGTAAGTATGCCAGCGCCGATGGCGGCACGAATCCACCAACACAGCAGCAGCAGCAGTCGCTCAGTCGCGGCGATGGCAACTCCACCGTCATAACGAATCCCTTCTCCATCTTTCACGATGACGAGATACTCACGCTGAGCGTGAACACACGTCTGCGCACTGCGGCCAGCGCCAGTGCGGCGGCCACAGCGACGGCGCAGCGCAAGAAGCCGCGCGGAGAGCGCAGTCTGCGACGCTGCTTCGAACTGGAGCAGCGCGATCGCGCGCAGTACATGCAAGCGCAGCATTATCTCTACGGCGTGCCCGTGCGCCGCTTCGAGCGACAGGACTTCGACACCACGAACACGGACACGCAGACAGCAGCAGCAGCTGCAGCCGCAGCAGCGACTAAGCCGCCACGCGCAGGCAAGAAGGCAACGAAGGCCATCTTCAAGCAATTGTCGCTGCGCAGGCTGCACAAAGCCGCCAGCCAGGCCAGCGACGTTGGCAGCCAACTGCCCGAGCAAGAGCCTGGCGCCAAGCAGGCCACCGCTGGCAGCGCTTTGCCGCAGCTAAAGAAGCTCAAGATCAGCTACCCGAATCGCACGCAGAGCATTCACAGCATACGCGCCTACGATGTGCAGAGCACCGCCTACCACTCGCGCCTGGACAGCAGCTTGCTGGCGGGCAGCGGCAGCGGCAAGCACAACTACTTCGAGCGGCTGCAGGCGAAGACGCGCCAGGGCATACAGAAGATACGCGACAAGTGCCGCAACTTCAAGCAGCAGGCGAGCAGCAGCAGCAGCGCCAACACCGAGTTCAGCGGCTTCCATACGCTGGCCAAGGACGAGAGCTTCCGCTTCATCAGCGACCGCCAGCACATCAGCAACTATGAGACACGCTGCGCGGCGGCACATGCGGCCAACAATGCCGGCAACGGCGGCAGTGGCCAGCGGCAGGCCAGCATCTACAAGAGCTACAAGTCGGAGATTGATCTGTCGAAGAATCTGCACTATCTGGACGCCTATCTGGCGGAGAATTTCGATCAGCAGCTGAGCGGCAGCAAACAGTCGGCGCACTCGGTTGGACGCGTCTCCGGTGCACAGCGGCGCCGTGAAATCGCCGCACAGCAGGACTCATCCGATGCAGATGCGTCCACATCGACGGCGACGCAGCAGACGCTGCGCGCGCACAGGCGCAGCCACTCGGCGCACAAGCCGAGCAGCGTCAAACTGCCAGCGAACTATGAGAATCTTGGCACATTGCCCATAGCTGCACAGCAGCAGCAGCAGCGACGTGGCAACTGGCGCACGCATTCGGACTCCATGAGCAGCTCGGATTATGCGTCCGTGTTCAGTGGTCCCACTGTGGAGACGACTGCTGCCAATGCTGCTGCTACGGCGGCGGCTGCTGCTGTCAGTGAGACAACGGCGATGTGTGCATTGCCAGGCAATGCCAGCGTGGCCACATGCCTGGGAGAGGAGGAGGAGGAGGAGCAGCAGCAGCACATGAGCGGCCATAAGCTGCGCTACGAACATCCGGACAAGATGTCGGAATACTATTTCGATAACCTAACGAGCTACGCACTGGCGCTGGAGCAGAGCGAACACTTGCTGCTGGCGGAGAACGCCAAATCAGCGCATTTCTACTTGGATGACGATGACGACGTTGACGATGACGACGACGTTGATACTGCTGAGCTTGACGCTGTCAATCCGACTGCCGCTGCCAGGGCTGCCGGCAGCCATGCTGCCGATATGCTGCAAGTGATTGGCGCTGATTACATGCTGAATGCTGACATTGGTGCTGGCATTCGCATACTTGTCAACGAATGCGATGCACGGAACGACATCGACGACGGCATCGATGTGGATGCGGATGTGGACGTGCATGTGGCTGATGGCGTCGCTGATTGGTATCAGCGAACACGCGCTTATAATGAGAATCTAGCCGAGAGCACATTCTATCAATCGCTCAATCAGCATCTGCAGCGGCAGGCCACAATCAACAATGGCAGCGACACGCACATCGACATCGACAACGACATCGATGCCTCAGCGCCGATGCTCGGCAGTGCGCTGGACAAGCAGATGCGCTACGAAAGCTACTTGGCGCACTTTCAGCGGCATAAGACGCGCAACGGCGGCAGCAGCAGCAGCAGCTACAGCCGGCACAGCAACGATAATTTGCATGCAGCAGCAGCGGCAGCAGCCGCCAGGCTAAGTCATCGCGATGTCATCGACTATTATGCCGGTGAGTACTATGGCTTCGGTGGCGTGGGCAAGGCTGCGGGCTCAGCTGCGGACAGATTAGACTATGCAGCTGCCGGAGCACATCTGAGGGGCAGAGCAAGGGGCAACGCCAGCGGCAAGTCGCCGACATTTGTGACACGGGGCTACAGCGATTTGGATTTGGATTTAGATTTGTCCACAGACATGGCCATCCTAGGCAAGCAAACGTTATACAATGCCGCAACAGCAACACTGCAGTCGGAGAGCAAACGTCAATGTACGCCAACAGCAGCAGCAACAACAACAAATCCAACAACATTACTTGGCCAAGCATATGCCACCGGAGTAGCAGCAGCAGCAGCAGGGGGAGCGGGAGTGGGAGCAACAACGAATACAGCAGCAACAGCAATGTTAAGCAGCAATGCTGTCTACCCTGCTGCAGGCACAAATGCTGCTCCCATGGCTGCTGCTGCTGCTGCTGCTGTTGCGTCCACACCCACCAGTTATGCCGTCTATGCGACAAGCAGCAAACGTTTTAAAGTGCCTACAACACCGACAAATGGCACAGCTGCTGCAAGCGCTACAGCAACAGCAACAGCAGCAGGAGCAGGAGCAGCAACAACAACAAATAATCGCTACATTATGGAGAATCTACGAAAATACTATCAGCAACAACATCCGCCCGCGCATTCCGTCAACTCATCATCGCTATCGAATTCCTCATCCTCCACGTCATCCATGTCGCAGACAAATCACCAGCAACAACAGCAGCACCAACAACATATGAAATTGCATTTGCCGGCTAGCACCGCAACAACGGCTGCAACAACAAAATACGGAAATGGCGGCATTGCTGCCGCTGGCAGCCATTTTGCGTCCGCACGTCGCAGCTCGAACACTTCGAATGCCTCCTCATCGAATGACAATTTCGACAGCTTCATTGCATTACGTAATGCAGCCGCCACCACACCCAGCAGCAACAGCCACCTCAACAGCCTCAGCAGCAGCGATGCGCTGAGTGGCGCCAGTTTAGGCATTAGCAAAGCGAACATGGCCGAATATGGTAAGCACGGCCATGTTGGCAAGCGTCGCCAATTTGCTGGCGGTGTTTCGCCAGTTTCCGTTGCCGGCAATGGCAGCAACGGCAGCACAGCGCCACATGTGCCAGCGCTGAGCTATTATGCTGCTGGCAACATATCCGCTGTCAATATGGCAACGTCAGCGACATCGGCGATGTCCTCCATGTCGCCCATGTCGGCTGTGGCAGCGACACCGCATGCGCTCAATGGTAAATCATCAACGACCGCAATGTTGTCGCAAGTAAATTTGTCCAAGACCAACAACACGTCCCTATTGACAACGTCAACAATGTTACAGCAACAACAAAAGCAACACTATCTACAACAACCAACGATTGGAAGCTCCGCAGCTTCTCCCACAGCATCGGCCACAGCAAATTTACCCTTTGCCAATGAACGTGAAACTTTCATACTCGAATATGAATGTTAGCGCTCGTTTACATTAAATGTTGTTAACGACAGCATCAAAACCAACAACAAACAGCAATCCAAAGAATATTCGTCCTTTGCCTGCATTGCATTAATATTCAGTCACATACCATTGGTCCATTGCAATTATTTGCTTTAATTTTGCATCATGCATTTCACAGCATTCACATGGCACAGAGCACAATTAGCATTGGCATTACTCCTCAGCAACATCATCAGCAACATAAGTTTAAGCCACGCATTCAAAACACTTTGCCTTAGCAACGTCATCTACGTTTCCCGTAACATTTTACTAGCCAACCTCAAAATCATAAACTTCATCATCATTATCGCCAAGAACCTTACCCACATCATTAGCATTCCCAAGCTCATCGTCATCATCAGCTTTATCCACGCAATTATCACCCATACTTGTCAACATTATCATTACCCATATCATTATGCTACCCCAAACCACAACTTCATTATTATCCTTGACATTTTCCTAGCCCTGCCTGCCCAACATCCCTATTATCATCATCACTATTTTCATAACATAATTTATCGTAATCATCATCGCCATGGTTATTGTCGTCGTCATCAGAGCTGTCATTGATGACACGAACATTCCCACGCAGGCATAAATTAAACCACATCTCTTTGTGTATCCTTTGCGTACATATTGTCCTGCCCGCATCGCAACGCATCGTGTCCCACAGGTAAACCCCATTGGCTATTAGCCCTGCTAACTGCCGCCACACACGCTTCTCAAATGCTGAAAATTACCAAATATTACATTTGCTTATTCCAATTGTTGCTGGTGTGAGGGATGTTGTTGTTGCTATTATGATCAACAAACACATCAGATGTCGTTACATTTTGCGACTCTCCACGCATTCCACTGCCCCTCTCGCACTACGCTTCGCTGTCCAATTTTGCACGTACTTTGGATTGAGTTTAGTTTGGATTACTGTAGCTGTCGCGTTCATTTGATTCAATTTGATTTGTTTTTGCTTTGTTTTCATATTGACTTTGCGTTATCAACCTTTGCTTCGTTGCCATCAGCATTCCAATAGGCAAAGTTTGGCCTCTTTTAGCCATATTTTTTTCTTTTTTTTTTTTGTGGTTAATTTCCAAACTTGTTTAGCAAGTATTTTTGTGTATTATTTTGTATAATTTCCTGTGCAGTCTATGCGTGGACATTTGCATAAATTAGTTTTGCTCGCAGGCCCGCAATTCTAATGTCAACCGGCCGAGTGTTTGCCATGTTAGTGTGACTAGTTTTTTTCAGCCACATGTGTGCACCCGACTTTAGTACAATTTGTGCTTAAGTGACCCCTACCTAAAACTCCTGAGGACTATAAAATCTTATTCTATATGTTTCTCTACTCCTTGTCGCTTAATTTATTTTCTCGCTTAACAATAGAAACATTGTCCTGCGGAAGGACAGAGGTTACACAAGCTATACAAGTGGAAACACATAATTGTCCTTTGAATTTAAGTTTCAACGATTGTGTTTACAGACATGCTAAAAAATGTTCAATAATTAATGGCAGAAATTTGGTTATCAATTGATTACGGCAAAGTTTTGCAATTAATATTGGATTTGCTCAATTGCTTATGAAATGTGCAATTTTTCGTTGCTGTTTTAATAAACAAATTCGTTGCTTGAATTCCAATGAAGCATTCAATGTCACATCCATCATGTTGCTAAATGCTTTACACTAAACATAGAAAAGCTTTCATGCTGCATTACCAGGCAGTCCCTGCGGTGAAGTCTGTCTTGGGCTAATCCTAAGTGGTTCGTTTTCAAATTTGCTGCGAGCTACTTCAAAAAATTTGCAACATCTGTGCGCTGGCTTTGCCCGAAGCAATTGCTTTAAAATGTAAAAACTTTAAAATCCGGCGTAAATGCTTGGCAACATACAAGGAAGGCCAACAACGTATTGGAAGGCAAGTCAATAGTCGACGTCCTTTTTACATCAGCATAAACAAAGCTCAGCAACAAAATGCATTAATTTTATTATCACAGTCATTTGATTTATTGTATGTATATGCAAAATATATATTTGCTATATGCTAATTGCGTTCCATGCAAAATAAAAAAATTTACCAAAAAACCAGACGGAATTTATGTATAGGTTAATTAAACTTAATTACAAAAAGTAACAAAAAACTTGCATTAAAAATAATTGTCAAAAATTTAAAAATAAATTTAAAACGCTATAAATGTAAAAAATTGAAACATTATAATACTCTTATCATATCAAAAATTATAGGCTAGCTAATTTAAAAATAACACAATAAAAAAAATTTTATTATTAATAATAATAATTAATGATTGTGTAAAAAATAAAAAAACAAAACTATATATATAATCAATTAATACCGTTAAGTTATTAACGCATATGCAAATGTTAAAATTAATAATTAATGTTAGCAACAAGATTAATATGACTTATTTGTAATTAAAACAAAAAAAAAAAAGAGTAAAACAGAAAAATCACAGCTAATTGTTGTGTGTAAAAATTTAAAACCAAAAAACTGTAAAACATTCAAAACTATAAAAAAAAGAAGGAGAAAGCAACTGCAATGGCATTTGCATTTGCATAAAAATGCATTAAAAATAAGAAATAAATTAGTAAAAATAAATTAAAATAATATAATACCGACACACGTGGCGCCGTACACTACTGCGTGTATGTGTGTGTATGTGTGAAAAATCGTAAACAACTGACAATAATGAGATTCAATTAAAATTGAAATAAGCAAAAACAAAAAACCAAAAAAAAAATATGAAAACAAAAGCAAAAATGAATTTAAAAATATATTTAAATTTAATGCACCGGGAAATGGCGGCATATGCATATAAATAAAGAAACGTTTACTCAATGTATTATAGTGTTATTTATTGCATAATAATTCGTGCAACATGCATAAATAAAATAAAAACAAAAACACAAACAAACATTATTACTATAATTATTAAAATTATAAAATATTGTAATAATTGTTAGGCGGTTAAACAAATACGAAAATATGCGATTAAAACTCAAATAAAAGCGAAAGCAGGAGTAGCCGCGAAAATCAAAACTCATGCAAAACTCATGTTAAACTAAGCAAAATTATTTATTCATTAAGTTTTTGTTTGCCGTTTTATGCGTTTCATATATGCAAAAACTACAGCAAATTGCAGTTTTAATAATTATGTGCGTATATTTGTTTATTTGTTTATGCTTGCGCAGTAAATATTTAATAAACTAAAACGAAAATAAAAATGATAACCTAAACAGAAACTACGTGTATATTCAATATGACCTAAAATAACAAAAATTCAATGTTAGACAATTTACAATAATTAAAATGTTGCGCAGCTAAATACAAAACTCTACGCAAATAAATATATATGTGAAAAATATATAAAATTAATTATTAAAACTGAACAAACAAACAACAAAAAACAAAAACACTCTTTGAGCTTCCATTGTCGTCATGCAACAGAAAAAAAAAAACTATTGAAAAAATGCATAACTCATTTTCAAAGGTATAAGTGTAAAAAATACTTTAAACCAAAACATAGAAATGTACAAGCAAAGTATATGAAAAACAAACATTTTGAAATTAAAAAACGGAAATCAATTAACAAATGAGTTAATCAGTAGTAAATGCGCAACAACATGCCAAATATGAATGCAAAAAAAAAAAACATGTATGCATTAAAAATTATATTAAATTCCAATACTCGGCAGCATTTTCTGCAGGCATTTATAACTTGATATTATGCGCTTGCATTCATTATTTAACATTAATGCATTTTAAATATTAATAGGGGAAGAAACTGAAACATACGATGCCGAAAAAAAAGAATGCACATAAAAAAATTCCAAAATTGTAAAAACGGTGAAGAAAAAATCAGTGTACATTTTTTTCGTTGCCGTTTCATGTGTGTAAGCAAGCGTATAAATAACTGTTAATGCAACTACGACTTTGGTAAAACAACAAAGGCGAAAACAACCACAACAACAATAACAACCACAACAGCAGCAACAGCGGCAACATTTGATGCGCAGCAAACCATAAAAACGCATTAACATTAAAAAAGCGTTTACGTATACGTAATATGCATACATACATACAAAGCAAACAATAAAAAGCGCACCATGACACTTGCAGTGGCTACACAGCAAATCAAGACTGCTACGTTGTCTGTCCGCCCAACAGTTGCTCAATTGTCGCCGCCCAACTGGCGCTTTCAAAAACACTTTCACGCGCCGACTTGAAACCCTTTCATTGGCCATTGCAGCAAAACAAAACATCAAAAAAGAGAAAAAAAACCATTGCCTACTTTTAAGCTGCGTGCTACTGTCGTCGTATATTTAACTGCAAAATTTATGTGTACAGCGCAGTCTGCGCTGTCCGGCCCAGCAGCATGCAATTATCTTTGTGCACGCAATTTATCTCATTTGCGGTTGAATTATTTTCCGCCGGACAAATACACATAATATGTACGAATATCAGCAACTCTCCGATGTTCTCGCATGCATGTCAGGCCTTGCACCTACGCGCCACTCTCTCCGCAGTACCCGTACACCCGACCACCCGCGCATCAGCTTGTCACACATGAGTCCGTTAACATTGTGACATACATTCTTTTCATTTTTATTTCTCTTATGTATGTGTGTGTGTGAGTGTACTTCAGTTGTATGCACAGAAAAGAAATGCAACAAAAAAAACGCCGTTGAAAATATACATTTTCTGCTCTTTTCTATTTTATTTTCCTCTTTATTTGCGTACAACACTTTTCCACTTAATTTACGCAACAGTGCCGTGTCGGCGGGAGACTGGTGGGGGATGTGTATGTATATGCGTGTGCCTCACTGCTGCATAATACATGCGTGCATGTCAGCGACAAATGTCAGCAGAGTAACTTCAATGACAACAACAACAACAATTGCAACAAAAACAATGGGGTCTTGTTGTTCGCAGGCACTTCTACGTTTCCACATACCTACATAAATGCAAAAGTTTTTTGCTGCACTTAATTTTTATTGCCACTGCAACTGACTGGCCGCAATATTTCATAGCATACTTTTTCGCGCAGCATAGCAGCTCATTGTCTTATCAGCATTGATTGCCGTCGCATTGCATATGTAAATTAATGAAAATCAAATTAATATTACTTTTTGTCTTGATTTCGCTACGCGCAACTCATTTGTTCTGCCGCACGCTGAAATAAGCAATGCCCAGCCATCTTCGCGGTTTGCTGCATGCCACTCACTGACCACTGCAATACAGGGCCTCAATTGCAATAATAAGAAAATTAATTAAGCTCGTGCAAATATTGATGCTGAATGCAGCCAGTAAATAAAGCGTTGCATATTACAATATTACTGACAGAAACAAAATCCTGCTGCTTAGCTTATGTTAGATGTCGCTGCAAGATTCGGGGGCATACTAGGGCCAGTAAGACTAAGAGAGTGCACCATTAGTATTAATTGTACTTAATGTCCTGCTGCATTTAAAGCGTTAACCAACGGTTATATGCAGCATTTGCCTTTTTTCTATTATTATTAATTTAGTTCTTGAGATACTAAGGCTTAGGTTATGTATATAAGATAGATGAATTGTTTACAAATATTTGCAAAACTGCTGCTGCACAACGCATAACTTACCACTAAGCAACAGAGAATTGTAACTATGTGTATACTGCCGCTACTAAAGCTACTAAAACATTAACAACAACAACAAAAACCAAAAAAAACAAGAAACTATTTACACTGAACCACTAAACAACCAACCGATGTACCGACCGCCAACACCGACTCAACTTAAGTGCAAATTGCTGCGCTCATCAAAACTTTAACTACTCGTCTTTATGATTTCTTTCGTCTAATTCGTTCAAATGAAACAAAAAAAAGAAAAGGAAAAAAAAAGAAACAGCATTTAAGTGTCAACTTTACATTTGTTTATTATTATTATTATTGTTTTTTTTTTTTTTAAATTTAATTATCATTATTAATATGATTATTATTATTTCTATGTTTAAGTAACTCATTTCCTTATTTTACAATTATTATTATTATACTACATAATTTTATTGTTTAATTTTAATGATTTTATTAACGTAAAACGAAAAATATTACAATTCGTAAAAGTCCAAAAAACCCAAAGAAGCAAAAAGCAAAAAAAAAAAACAAAAAAAGAATACAAAAATAATAAGTAATACTTATAATATAAATAACCACAAATATCCTGCCCGCCCGCTCGTCCACTTTGCTCGTACTGCTGTATGCAAGTAATGCTCATGCATTTTTGTGCATTTTTGTGCATTTTTTATTATTAAAACTTTTCTCTAAAACTTATTTCATGATATTCCTTTTGCCTTTCGTTTTGTGTTTATGTCTTATGATAAACGTTCCCTTGATTATTTCTATCTTTGTGTTCTCTTACTGTGCCGTTTTTTGTTTTTTTTTAATACCAAACAACAAATTATAAGATTAAGCAAACAAGAAAAAATACATTGACTTCCGCATTTCAACACTAAAAATCGTAAATAAACTTTGTCTGTCATGCCTGCAAGCATGCAAAGCAATGTTCTGGCAAAAGATATGCAAATGCCTAAGAAAAACACAGAAAAAAAAGATCAAAATCAAAAAAAGAAAAATAGAAGAATATTTCCCCACTGTGTTTGCAATTTTATTACGTTTGTTTTCATTTTAATAGCGTGTATAAAAATTTAACTGCATATAAGAAAATTAACACTAACAACCCAAAAACAAAAATGAAAAAAAAAAAAAATAAATACTTGTAATGTTTATGTCCTGCCTTGCGTTAAGTAAAAGTTAAATCAAAAACAATACAAAAAAAAAAAGAAAATGGAAAAAAGCCAAGCTATAACCAAAACAAATCTAAAACAAGGCAATAAACTGTATGAATCCTTTAATACTTCTATTATTATTCCATTGTTGTTGTTTGCATTTGAAGTTTTCCGTTTTCCATTTTCCAATTGTATTTGTGTTTGTATTGTGTACGTACAAAACGCATAACCAATCTTTTCACTTCTTTTTTTTTTACAATATTTGCTTTCATTTTTCGTTTTTGTTTTTGAATTATTGCTCGCGCATTTTTAACGTGTTTGTTTATTTGTAAACTAAACTGAAGCATTTTTAGTATTTTAACGTTTACGTTGAGGTTTTACGTTACCAAACAATCCAATCCAATCATGCCAAATGTATGCTAAAAGTAATTTCTATACTCTGAGGGGCGTCGTATGTGTTTTATAATCGCATAACTTGGCATGCTGTGCAGTGTGTGTGTGTCCGTGTATGTTATCTTTTTTTTGACTTGCAACATTAAAGCTCGGCAAATGTGTTTTCATCTTTTCTTTATTATTATTTTCTGTTAAACATGCATAACTCTCCGGCGAAATCTATATACATATATTTGTTAAGTCCCTTTCTCTTTTGTTGTTGAAGTCTGTTTTTGCATTTGATGTGTATGCGGCATGATTTTGAATTATATTTAAAAGACAACATTTAATAGACAATACACAATTTAAATATGCAAGCGAATTTGTTTTACATTATTTTTTTTTTTTTTAATGATTTTTTTTAAACTTGGAAACACTATTGAAACTATTAAGTAAAATTTAAAAATCATATAATTTAAATAATAATGTGCTAAGCACTACTGAAGCCGCCTTAGACAGCAAACTGGCCAATGCAACAAAAGTAAAGTATATTCATATAAGACTGCAGTGCCCACAAAAGATTTATGCATATGCAATAAGATTTTGTTAAATATAATATTTCAGTTCGCTCAAAAAAACAAATACTTTCTTAAATTTTGATTAGCATATTCTATGACATAATTATTTTTCTTTACATATACACTAATTTTTTCAAAGCAGTAGCAGTGCAATAGAATATTTTTAGCCAAACACGAAATGCAACTTTTTTGCCGACACGTGCAAACACGAAAAGAAGCTTAAACTTGATATAAGGCACTGCCATGTTATGCTTAGTACTTACAGCGTCAGTGGCTCAGTGCAATCAACTGCAAGCCAAGAAGCATGGCTTTGTCTCACCCTTGCAGAGAGTAGTAAAACAACAAGGAAAGCAACTCCAACTGCCATCGTGGGCTATAAGCCGCCGCAGCGCAGTCAGCTTTTCACTTTATAAGTTTGTGCACTGCGCATCCATGACCTGACCGACCGACCCGCCCACATGCCGCCTGCCTTTTGACTAACCGACTGTCAGTTACAGTTGATGTTTTGTTTTGTTTTGTTTGTGTTGCTGTAATGTTTTGTAAGCATTGTGCGCCATTTGTTAAACGCATTGTAATTTGTTTAAATCAACAAAAGCATTTTACTGCGTCATTACACAATATTTGCGCAAACACAGCGCTCAGAGCCAGAACATTACTCTGGTCCGTCAGCAGTAGCAGTTTCTGCTGCGCCATATTCAAAAGTTCAGCACAGTTTTGAGCACAGCACATCACAGCATAGCAGAACACAACACAACAAAACAAAGCTCAGTGTAGTGCCGCGCAGCAGACCGCCAAAATTTATGCCAAGTTACTGTGCTGAGCTATGCTGTGCTGTGCTGTGCGCTGACGGCACGCGAACGAGTTCAAACAAAATTGCAAAATAAAATAAGAACAAGCATTAAGTGCAAAATGCCATTCGAAAAGTAGAGCGAGAGAGTGCGCGCAAATGGGAGACTAACATAATTTATGTGAATTTCCGGCGCTTTAGCCGCTGACATGTTGCATTTAAATGCATAACTTCCGCACAAAGTGAATGCACTACACTGCGAATATACTGCTCTGCACACTACTCGGTAATTGTGCATAGTGGCGGCAAGTAAGGGCAAAACTGAAAACGAAATACAAAAAGAAAAAAAACAAAACAATACGAAATGCGAAACAGAGGCAAAGAAGGTTTCTGTGGCAGTTGGCAGACGAATAAAAAACTTTTCTGTCGACATTGTTCTGCAATTAAGTGTGTGTTTTTTATGCGTCCTTACAATAAATCGTAACATACTTTTGCGCGCTTGTTAACGGCGTTCATGAAACGTACAACAGATCAGCAGAAGCAGCGACAACAACGCCATGCACACCATGCAAATAAATTGTAGCATACTTTTGTGCGTGCTTAATTCGTAAATAAACGGCTTAAAATTTGTATAATCAAATAGACAACGAAAATTAATAAATGATTTAACAAAATTCAGCCGCAACGTGCCAAACTCATTAAGCTAATTAATTAAATCAGCAAATAAAAGTACAAAATATATGCAAAATCATATACACGTGCCAGATCTTAGCAGACAAAATACGGCACTCAAAAACATTTAAGCTGCAAATAATGAGCGAAATTTGCAACGATTGCCTGCCACATCTTTCGAAATATTTCTCTTAGCGTTAGCTTATTTGGTTTTGGCAGACAATTGGCACAAATATGTGATTACATGCTAATTAAACAATTGTGGCAAACAACAACAACAAACATGCGATGTGCATTACCAAGAGACTTATACTCATATATAAGTAGTTACTCAGCAGATATACGCCATCGTCTAGTGCCTAGTTGATTTAACTCATTAGCAACTATTCGAGTGCACAGCTCAGTACAGCGTAAACTTACATACACTCAAACACACAGGCAACCACAAAACAGAAATCTCATTCGTGGAACTGCCAAGAAACAACTTCAATACTTGTCATACTTTCTGCAGTTTTTTGCGATGGAAATCGTTGTGAGATAAGCTTCAACTTGTTTGAAAAAAGAAGATGCAAAAAAACTATGTAGGTAAAAGCAAAGTTAGCAAATTTCACTTCAGCATAGACCACATCTTGTGCCTTAAATATGCATTATAATTTTATAATAATAGAGCCACATTAAACTTAAGAAACCCTCGCACACAACTCCGTCGAAATCAAATACTTAGCATTGTAAGTGTATGGGTGCTGGTTTTTTTGTGGTGAAAATATTAACAAACTATTTGAATTGCGATATGTGTGCACAGAGTCGGGGACACGATTGCACTGCGAGCACTGCCCCGTGTGGTATGCAACAATTAATGAAATGCAATTTAAATAAACACGTTAAAAAGCGCACGCAGCAAAAACAACACAACAAAACAAAATTAAACGCGAATAAAAAGATGCATTTATTTTAAAACTTTATTTTTAAGTTTCAGTTCTTAATTTTTTTTTATTTTTTTAATTAAAACATGACACCAACAGCAACAATAAATTCTCATATAGCGCAATTATAAATTTTTTTTGCATTAAACAAAAAGAAAAATGATCACATTGTTTATTTAAAACAGAAAAAGTTAATTAAAGCAATTAAAAGGAAACAACAATTGAATGCATATGTATTGACTTCTGCTATCATTTGATTCTCTACTCTACTCGGCTCGGTTCGGCTCGTTGTTTATTTGTTTGATTGTCATGTTCATGTCTGTGCGCAAAAGCCATTGTTACACAAAATTTTCCTTTATTATTTTGTTCTGCATTTAATTTTTAATTGT